>BMAT01003427.1:113849-123944 GCA_019649035.1 Elysia marginata
AAAAGAATGGTTGTCATTGTTTCCTGTAATTTTGATGTAGGCCTATACCTGACGGCTAGTTTTTGAGATATCAATGTTTTAAAATCAACCCGCAAAAGTCCAATGTGGCCGCCGTGCATAAATTATTAATGTAAATATTTTTACCAAAACTGTCATAGTTACAAAGAAATTAATTCAGCACCCTGGAAGTAAAATATATCGATATACATTAATATTTCGATACGATTTTTCCAAGAGGGGAATCTGAATATTTGGTTTCAGTTTCAATCTCATTCTCAACTTCAAGGTTTTTTGAGAGCGAAACCCTAGATTATACCTCTTTTTAGACTCTTTATAATCAGATCGGACCGCAAATCTGAATCTAATCTATAATCTAGAATTTAGATTCTACAAGGTCTAATTTATTCCTTTAGTCCTAGACTTAAGCCATTGAATTAAGACTTTTAAAAGTTTACACTTTAAATCTAGAGATTATAGATCTAGATCACTACAGAAGAAGATGGCTCCGAATTCAGAAGGGGGTGGGCTTACAAGTGCATTGAAACAGGTTTATTACATCCACAAAAGTATTGTGGCAGGTAAAGTCAATATAACCATAATAACGTTACATTTTTTTTTAGTTTTCTATTAACCTGGCAAAGTCTCAAGGCTTGTTCAAGTGGGAAGGATATCCACATAGGGGTGCCACTCCATCTATAAGGCCTAATCCTATTCCTAAATTTTGTGGCGACAAATTCTTTAATTTTTTAAGAAATAGAAATAAAGGGTCCAGAGCCATAAAAAGTGTTATTACTAAGCAACATGACTGATGAAATAAAGGGTAGATCTAATCAATGAAGATAATTTTAGTCATCAGTGGCACCTCAGTGTGTGTAATAGGCCTATAGATCTACTGGAAGTCTGCCATTTCCTGGTCTGAAGAATGAACTCTACAGCAAAATAGTTAAATGGCAGGAGGATACCAAAACCAGGGACAAAGCCACAACAATTTATACAAAAGCGTCTGTCCTGGACTAGAAGATTCTAGACTGTTTGGAATTTAAACATGTTCATTCCATGCCGTCTTTCTGGTAAAAGGGGGGATAATTTTCTGCAATTTTGTATTAATATTGATTTCCAAATTGATGCAAGCAGCAATTCTTTGGGGTGGAAAACCCAGGTATAGCCGCTGTCTCTCCCACCTCACCTCTCTTTCCCCTTTAAGTTGCTAGTTTGTGCTTTTGGTTGAAGGGGTGTACAGAGTTCCACTTTGCACCACCTATGAATTTTTTTTCTTTTTTGTTAAATTAAACAACTTTCTCCTGCTGCTATACCCTTTTTTTTCAATAGAAAATGTTCCAGTTTAACTCTATTATAACATTAACAATGGCCGGACGCTGTCAATGTCTGGTGCGCCATCTTATTATATCCAGCTGCCAGCGTCCCATGTATAGTCATTATAACTAAGAAGGGGAGAAAGACAATTTACGAATAAAACTATGGAATATTTTGACCCCCGAAGTTGATTGAACTTCCAAGAAAAGCTAAAGTTAACTCTTATAGCGAATTTTGCAGCAATAATTGCAATATATCCGATTATATCGAAGTATATATATATGTAGATCTAGGCTTAGATTTAGATCTTGAAAAATTATGCGCAGAAGTATTAGACAATAACATGGTTAAAGAGTTAAAATTCTGGTAAATTGCATTTCATAGGTTATAACTTTTTTTCATAAAAAATTTAACTTTTACATATGTTTACAAAGGTTGGCAAGGCCATTAATTGCAGCCTGCTTTTAGTTTCAAAACATCATCACAGCTTTTGTAACTGATAGTGATACATGTTGCAACAGTAAAAACATTTTCAGTATGAATTTATACAGTTAGTAATCTAGATAAAACAAGCGAAAGAATTTAAAAAATAGACTCTACTCTAATGTTACCTAGGGCAAGTTTACGCTCAAAACAACCTGGGTTAGACCACTATGAACAGGATAAACAAATACATATTAAATAAAAAGCTCTAGAGACTTTGCAGTCTAGAGTGAAAGTTTATCAAAATCAAAAATTCAACATACGATAACTAATAAAAGGTGAATTTAGGTAATCAGATTAATAATCGACAGATATAGTATTTATAAAAGGTAAGGCAGAGTAGAGTCCAAAATTACTACCAAAAATATGCTAACCCAAGTTTCACAAACCCAAAAAGCTTATCACCCCAAATAATAGATTATAATGATAACCTCTAGAAAAATTACATCTAGTTTGGCCAGAACACGATAAAGTTCGAGCTTGATAAAATACTTAGGCTTGAAACCCAACTGCAAGTTGGCAGTTGCCAGCACACAACAGTTTGACAATCTTGAAATCCATTGGTGGGAAACTGGACGCTCACAGAGCCTGACAAGTGACAAGTTAGGCAGAGTTGTAAACGTTGGGAAGCAGGGCTTCCGTGACCACTAAAGGACTGGTAGAGTGGAGGCCTCAGAGGCTGGCTAGTGACAACAGGACGGTCAATGCGATGAGGGTAACTGTAATGTGTAAGTGTTGATGCGTGCGGCCAGAGAAAGCTGATTAAATGCAGCACCTATACCCTCAGACAGGTAACATCAAGAAGCTGGCAGCTGGGAAGATTCAGACTCTCAGCAGCCAGTTAGCGTCAGGAGGGTGTGTCAGGATGCCAGGAAGGACACCTGGCCAGAACAGCAAAAGTGAACTGAAGCAGCCTCACAGTTGAGCAGCAAACTGGCTCAGTAGTTGGGCAAATCAAGAGGTTGAGACTCTGCTGGTTATTCTATTTAACTTTCTCTACACGATGTTGAGACATACAATAATCTAGAAATCTACCAGTAAAACATTAGCTAAAGGTGGGCATGTGCCTTTAAAGTTATGAGTAAGTTGTGACAATCTCAGAGCCAGCTACAAACCACTGTAATGAACCATAAATAAATAATATCACTCAAACTTGATGGCCAATTTACACTAAGGCCCTCAAAGAGGTTATTGTACATATAATGATATATATACTAAAAAACAAGTCCTCAGGGACTACGCCACTATATCCTGACTTGCAAGAATATTAGAACAACTCAAGTCCTTACACTTGGAGAGATCCTACTTTAAGACTGCCGCATAGAAAAATTATTCGTATAATCAAATTTCTAGAGCACAACTGCTATAGAGACGCTTTTACCTCAGCAAAAGGGTAGTTCAGCTAGAACAAAACGTGCAACAAGGTACTAAATACTCACAGAAGCATACACAGTCAAGCAGTACAAACACACACACAAGCGTAACGTTACACTAGTGAATACAAATCATAAGTAGTAGGGTACATTACATCAATACTAAAGATACTTAAAACCTGTCCTAACATTTCATATATAGCGTTATTGGTTTGATGTAATAAATTAGAGGGCAGTGTTCCTGTGTTAAGCAACCATGTTAGAGGCTGCTGAATGTACAAGTTGTCCTAAACAAATCCCCCTTTCCACTTCTTTTTCTTATTATTAATGTTTTTCTCTTCTTTTCTCTTTCACTTTTTTATCATATTAGATCTAACTTCCAAGAATCAGGTACTGACTGAGGAATGCAAGAAGTTAAAGAGCCAAGCAAAGCATTCTACGAGCAGGTCTGGACTTAATGATAATTTGAAAATGTTTATTTTCATCATCTTGACAACTTTTCTAAATTGATAGTAGAGTATCGCTAAGCAATCTTATTAGAAAAAAAAATTTGAAGCTTACAAGAACATATTAACTTACGTTTTAAAGACAAAAAGTATCTCTTGAAAATATCTTAAAATTAAAGCTTGTCTTGGCCGTAATCTACGTTTTTATCAATATTTTTGCGAACATGAAATATAATTATGTTATTATTATAAATTCTAAAAATTTTATCTTGTGACCAGTCCAAATGTGTTGGATGCTGGAAAAGTTTTTAATTTGAGAATAGGGTAAATTTATAATTGCTTTTTTTTTTCTATTTTTTTTTTAATAAAAAAAACATTAAACATCTTTTCACAATTTTGTTATCTCATGCACATAGAACTAGAAGCAAAGGTTTTGAACCTTCAGTGTAGAAACTACCTGTACCTGTAGCATGTATGAAAATCTTTCAAATTTTCCCCCTTTAATGGTGCATACACACGCTCAACTCTATAGTGTGCTTCGCTTGATCCAGGGATTTGTATAGTAGGCTTAGATCTAGTTCTAGATCTACATTTTGGTGTACTCGGTAAGACGATATATATAGTTTAGAATTTCCACACTTCCACTTTTGAATCCAAATCTGAATCAGATAACAATCAGAGGTAAGATCTCATTAGGTTCTTATTACGTGACTTTTCCTGAGTCCTTATATAGAAGAAAAAAGCCAAGCAAAAGGAGCCGAGCACCTTGTCCCGTCTAAACCATTCTTGTCATTCATGAATCCTTTAAAAGCCCTAATTTGCTTTTTAAAAAAACTTGTAAATAAATTCATTCCCCCATGTAAAACACACAATTTCTTAAATATACTTGTATTTTGTGTAAAAAACTCTTTGCCAAGTGGCGGCTTATAGCATGTCTAATTGACTTGTAGCATAAATCTAGGTTGAGGAAAACCTTATCAGGTGAGATCATGATCTAAAAGTAGACATGCTATAGGTCATAAGTCTCTACATGTCTGAGTGTAACTGTAAGTCGGCAATGAACTTGAAACTTAAAAATTGTTACACATCCAAATAATTACCGTAGTACTAACGGGATGCAGGGCATTTTTTTTAAAATCATCTGCAGAGTGTGAAGTAAAAAACACAGGTCAGCAAACAAACAGGAGTTATCTTTGTTTTTAGAAACTGCCTCCGATTTGAAGGTAGTTGTTAGTATTAGTATAGGCGTTAGTATTTTAGCGATGTTGTTTTCTTATTTTTTTTCTTTGTTACATACAGCACTGGTCTGTGCACGTCCTGTCATCGACTGAGACGGTTGAACCGCAGTCTGCAGAAAGCTTTACAGGCGAGAGACGCAAATAATGACCACACTGATAAAGGTACCTATATTAAACAGTTGTTGCTCTTTTGTCTATGAGTTCTGATATTATCACAATGACAACAGGAGATGTTGAAGCATGAACACAGGGATGCAAGTTTTCCGATTTTTGCCGGAATTCCGATTCTTCTAGCAGTTTTCTTTCACTAAAAAAACCAGGAAAACTTGAAAAAATTATGACTTAAATGTTAAAGAAAATGTCTTAATTTAAAAGTCATAGAAACTCAAACACTTTTTTTTACACAATTTTAGTTGTATAGCTGTGTGGGCACTTGTACATAGTTGTGTCTATCTCTTTGAGTTTGTCCATCAAAAGTTCTATAAGGAAACCTACAGAGTGTAAAATTTTCCTGCTTTCATCCCTGATGAACAAGCTTTACCAAACAAAAGAGTATCTTCTGTCTAAATTTATTTATATATCTAGTGTCTGTTTCTAAGTTAATTTGAATGTTATTACTATTAGCTTGTAACTGCTATTTTGTATGATTTTAAGAAGCTCTGTGTCAGTCTTAGAAATTATTACTTTTAATTACTAATTATTCACATTATTTATATGTAAATTTTCCAAAGAAAGTAGGGCAGCAACAAAATATGAATTGTCAAAAATCACACTTGATTCATATAAATGACCAAAGGAATAGATTAGGCTTTTGCCTGCCTGCTCTTGATACCAGTTCCCTTGAAATCAAATTGTGATGTAATATACCAAAATCTAAACTTGTCAGCTTTTGCTTTTTAAACAAGCCAATAGCGATATATTTCCCACTAAAATGAGAACTAATTTTGATCCCGTTACTAATTGGTGGGTAAATTTTGAATAAAAAAAAAAAAGTGAATTTTTCAACCTTTAAAAAATTTATGCCAGATAGAAATGCCTACTCTGACTCTGAGTCTTACAATTACCAACAAAAGCCCTTATATTAGGCTCAAAATAAAAATGCTAAATCTACCCAGAAGAAGCAAAGAGTTTACATAAAAAAAAAAGTAGGGGGGGCATTTTAAGTACATTTTGTATGAACCTGGACTTCTTCACATTTTCTTTTTTTTTTTTAATCAAGATCTTTGGTTGGCCTAGTGGCTTTACTGGGCATTTCTAAGTAGCGCAACAGCATACATATTTTTCTCTCTCTCTCTCTTTTTTTTTTTTAAAGATTCACCATCAAAGACGGTAAAAACTAGAGACAAAAGTCACCCTAGAAAAAGACTCAGTGACGATATGATTGGCCAGCCAAGTGTTGGAGACGATGATGGCGTAAGTGATTAGCTAGATATTGCAAAAAAAAAAGTTTTTAATTTTGAAAGTGTTAAAAAAAAGTGTTTATTTTGAAAGTGTTTCAAAAAGTTGCTTATCTGTGAAAACGTACTGACCCTTTATTCCCGTTTTTTTTTAAGCTTAAGAAAGTGAGGAAACACACAAATTTGAAGAAGATTGAACCGATGCCCCAAATTGATAGTTTGCTGTAAGCTTATTATGAGAACATAGCACCATGGTTGTCAGGCATTTTGACTTGGTTGAAAAATCGAGTTAAGTAATAATCAAGTTATCTCCTTGATTTGAAAAATCGAACAATCCTATTTTAATATGATAATTGATAAGTATGGGTTTAGTTTGTTTTTTTTTGTGTGTCTGTGTTTGTGTTTTTTTAGGTGGAGTTCTTTTTATTTGCCAAATGTTTTACTTTAATTTACAACATAATTATGTAACAATTTTACTGCAATATACCAAGAGTAATTAGTGAATAAGTGACACATAGGGTTGGGGATGCCTGAGTGAGAACGAGAGAGAGAGAGAGAGAGCACAAAGCTGGCGGGTGTAGACCAAAATGTGTACACAGCAGGGACATTACACAACTGTACTGATGCAATGGCACCTAGCCTACGAGAGAGAGAGCACTTGGATGCAAGTTTTCCGATTTTCGCAGGAATTCCGATTTTTAGAAGTTTTCCTCAACTAAAAAAGCATGAAAACTTGAAAAAATTATGACCTATATGTTAGATAAAACGTCCTAAATTATGAGTCATAGATAATCAAACACTTCTCTTAAGTTGCATATCTATGGAGGCTCTAGTACAGCGTTGTATCTATCTCTTTCAATTGGTCCATCAAAAGTTCTATAAGGGCACCTACAGAATGTAAAATTTTCCTGCTTTTTTAGCATGGGCCGCTTACAACCCTGCACAAAGCTGGCCGGTGTAGACCAAAATGTGTACACAGCAGGGACATTACACAACTTTTTGAGCAAGACCTATTTCACCCCACCCTTCCGTTAATGCAGAAACAGACTTATTCTATGGGTAAAGATACATCTATGTAGCTAAGCCTCAATATAAACTTCAAATTAAGAGAATTGAAACTTCTGATCTTTGAATGATGAGTTTTAATATAACAAAGCCAAAGAGGAGAAAGAAACCTCACATGTAGAAAACTTAAATTATAAGAAATTTGGATTATCTGACTCCGACTATAGTAGGAAATGAGTGGGACGAGGGAAAAGGGGCATACTAGGGAAAGAAGACATTTTAATCGAAAATCAAATCATTGATTGGATCTAAAATAAAATCTTTGGTTGATTTCAAAAATATCTAGACAGTAACGGTACTGACTGAAAATTTAATCTGATTATTTGCATTCCTTTTTAACCACTGTTTCTTTTTCATCCTTTAAAATCTTGTGTTTTATTTTTCTTCTTTGATAAACATTACAGCCCAGACAGGAAGATTCCCAAAAGAAGAGGAGACCTCTCCATCAAGAAAACTACGTGAACCTAAGCCGCGATGAAGGGGATCCTAACAAATCAGAGTTACTCCTCTTAGAAAAGTCTAGAGAACTAGATAATACCGAAGGACCTAATTTGACTGTGCTAGCACCAGAAACTGAGATGGTCTGGCCGACCTCGGTGGTGGACAGATCAAACAAAGCATCAAGACTGCCTGGAGCACAAACTACTGGTGACACGTCTCTTGAACTTGAGGGAGACGAGGAGTTGCCTAGCCAGAGGGTTCTTATAGTTCCAGAAACGTTAAACCTCGAGGATTATGTCGCTAAAGTCAGGGATGATAAGGAAAGGGAAGAACTCCCAGCAGGTGATAACGATGCTGAAAGCGCAAGTTCTGACGAGGAGAACATGGAGCCTTGTTCTGCGGTTCAACCAATGGCGCATCATCACCGTTGTCAAAGTGAGCAGGAATTTGATAGTTTTGCCCATAGAGGAAAGGGTATAGATTTACAAAACAAAATTCGCATCTCGGATTTAAACTCTACAGGTGGGTCAGAACAGCACTCTACCCCAGCTGATAAATCAGAAGAAATTCAACTAAAGCAGAAAAAGTTTGGTAAAGCATCAAATAACCATAGTGTTGAACAATTCCAAATTGGCAAAGCAGGAATAAATGAGAGGATAACAAGAGAAGCTAAAAGTACAAAACATTCTTTCCAAGTTGATGATGAGAGCTCTTTCCCCTCTCCAGCGTTGCCACAGAGAAAAGGCAATACAAGTAGCAGTTTGTTTAAAGTGCCCAACCCATCTACCCCGCGGCTTGTATTGAAATCAAAGCCAGACACTTTTAATTCTAAAAGCACAAGAAAAGAAAAATCCAAGCACTCTCTGGCCAGGCCTGAGAGGCATGACGACAATTTGAGGCAAAGTTTAAAGCCTGTTTGTCCCTCTACGCCTGGCACAAGCGAGCCCAGTATTTTAAGAGAGCACAATGCAGAACAGGAAGAAAATCTTTCTTTTCACCAGTCCGGGAAGTTTCCAGCTAGCATGGATGAAACAATAGCCCCCAACCTGCTTAGCCGGCACCAACTTGATGCTCAAAGCGTGTCCTTTGCTAGCCCAGGACCTCAGGACACCTTGACAGAACATGACCAAGACCAGAGCTGTAAAGAGATGGAACATTACAAGCACGGGTCAACTTCAAAGCAACTCACAGAGCTAACTTTTTCCTCCTCTACCCACTATGAGCACAGCAAGATCAACTCCAACAAAAGTCCGGGGAACAAGAAAAGCCTGAAGCTTAACAAAGCTGAAACAGGAAGCAGTTTACCTCGGCCAAGAGTTACTGTCAGGGAAATGGTAAAGGAAAGAGCTCGACAGCGAGAGTCGTGTCAACTGCAGACGCCAAAGAGCAGCAGGGAGAAGGAGCCTGGTGCAGACGTGTTTGATGAGACTTCAATGAAGTCTAAAGGTGACAACCTTGATCTTTCAGACGACTCAGATTTAGCTGCCTTTTCAGATCAGGAGGAGGAAGAGACAATAGCACCAAGTCCCCAGGCCACCCTGGTTTGTAATTTTTTTTTCCAGGGATTGGCATTCTCAGGGCTTATCTTGAACTCAGGATTTTTGTTTCCATTTTGATTTTTAAAAATCCTTATTCATTTTTTTTACCTCAATAATCTTGAGCCAGATGTTTTTGGCCTTAAGTCCATTAGCATAGAAATTTCAGTGAAATATATTGTTGCTTTTGATTACCAGACCTACATCATTTTGTTTACTGGTTTCCTGAGGATTGCATTAAAGTTGGACATGACAATCAGCAGGAGCAGTATTAAATAATCATGTTATGTACTGTGCGTCACAGCTGTTGTGGCCTCAGTATTTTTTTCTGCAAGTTGTGCCCTTGCCTGATTTTACTTTGGCATCATTTAGTTCCATTTCTTAGGCAGGTACTAACTACTTTGGCCCCTTTCATGTCCATTTATTAAGCGCGTGGTTGTTACTTTGACATCTGCATATATATTCGTTTCCTATACAGGTGTTTTTTCCTGGTTTCACTAATTGCTTCAGAGTAGCTGTGCTGTCTCCTTGAGCTGTATTGGAATCAGCCACTTTTGATTATGAAGAATAAGAGTTAGAAAGGGTCTCTATAATTAAGAGAAATCCCTTTAAAAGTTTATTAAGTTCTTTGGATTTTGCTGCTGTACAAAAGAAGCTAGCCTTTTTCTGGATTGGTTGTAGAAATCCTAAATTATTGGCTGTAAGCTTAGCTTTAGTAATTTTTACAGATTGCACGTATTTCAATATTTTCATGTTCTTGTGGTGTTGTTTGAAGAATAGCATCATAAGCTACATGTCACAAA
>BMAT01003433.1:10593-21392 GCA_019649035.1 Elysia marginata
TAGATCTAGGTCCTGTGAACTATTCTAGATCTCTAGATCTAGATTCAGCATTCTTCTTTTTCTTAATAATAATTATTTTGTTTCACTCAGACTTGAGTTACATTTATAACCACAAGTGCATAGATACTAAAACTGTGACTTAGCCTTAGATTTACATTCAGTGTCATGGCCTAGAGTTTTGATGTCTAGATTTTACCAAGACTAGATCTAGATCTAGATCTACATTCAGCGTCATGGCCATCAGTTCTACATGCCCGACATTGAGAGCTAGGTCTAGACGGAGAGCCAGAGCCACAGGTAGAGAGAGTTTCAGCCACGATCTTGGCAGAATGAACGTCAGGTGTGAGCATTGTGGTGCAAAAAAAAAAACAACCTTTTTAATGAAAAAAACCTTTTTAATGGGCCAAAGGCGGTGCCTAAGCTCCGCAATCTGATTACAGTAATGCTGCTCCAGACTGTTTTACAGGAACTCAGAAGGGAAAGGTTGTTCACTTTTTCCCGCAAATATTGCGGGTTCTCCACTACTGAAATACAAAAAAATTTGACATACACTTTTGCTTTTGCCAATACAGGAATTGAACTAAAGAGTAATATCAAAGAATATATACCAAGAAAAGTAATAATTTCTCAGAAGATATTTTGCCAATTAGTCATTATGATTATAAGGGTGTTGAATCTCAGTCAGTGATTCGCTCTCCCAGATTTCTTTTTTAAGAGCACTGCTTTCAAAAGACTCAAAATAATGGGCTAAATTGTGGCTTATATAAACTTGATAGATGGAATCAACTATTTTTTAACATATATTTTTCAAAACTGTCATTTCAGCGACAGCAAACATCAACCACGATGACGCTAACCAGTGACAGGTGATATTTTTTTAATGTTGCACATCATAAGCCTTTCTGATGGCATAATTTGTTTGTTGTTTTTTTTTTTTTCTTGCTCAAACAAAAGCTCAAGGAGAAGGAAAATGTCTGCTCTCCTGCACCAAAAACTTGCAAGAAAGGGCAGCCAACACCGACCAGAGCCTCAGCGAAGCTACTTGAGCAGAAAGAAGCCCACAACAGAGAGCTGGCAAAAGTCAGACAAGCGCGGAGAAGGGCCAAGATAAACAGTAACCCAGAGCCATTAGCCTTGCAGTCTTTTGTACAGAAGACTCTCATCTTGAGGTCAGGTGTAGAATATTGTTCTCGAGCTGGCTGAACATGTTCAAAAATTTGTCACTTCTTTTGATGAGTCTTTGTCTCGGGTTGTATGCGAGACTTTAAATCACTATTCTGACAGTGTCTATGATTCATAGGAATTTGTTTAATCGAGTGCTGGGGCCCAGAGTAGAGAGATCCTCTTCTTCTATTATTGTTCTTTGGTCTTCAAGACGCTTGCCAGACTCGTACTGGACTGCAAACCATGTAATGCTAATGCTTCCTATCTCTCAAAGAGTCTCAGTAGAAATTGAGCGGTGATTTAAAATCATCACTTGACTGCCAAATACAGTATCAAATAAACATGTACGCAGTTTTTGGTATCAATTTGGATTGCTTGCTGATTTCTAACCTTTATTTTGTTCTGCTCTTTCTATAAATTTATAAATCTAATAGCCTATTCCTCAACAATTTTCGACACATCAAATAAATACTGAAGTGTGTGTCATTTTCTTTTTGTAAACTAGGTTTTTACAAAAAGCAATTTGTATCTTGAGCAGCTCAATTACATGTAGTATAGGTATTATTGAGATTTCGCCTCTGAATTTTTTCAATACTAATAATACTAATTCATGTTTCAGTGGACCCGTATAGTTATACATGTACATGTTCTAATACTAGTTTTTAAGAGCAAAAAATCCTGTTTTAAAAATTCTTAACAAGTAAAACTTCAATCATCCAAATTATGTTAACATAATAATATACACATGTACATGTATAGGATTAGAATGGTAATGTTTATCCGCTAGAGGGGCGGATATTTTTTCAAATTTTACGTAGTCAAAAAATTAGGGTTAACTTATCGTAATGCTGGAAGTTGAATTATCTATTTGGATACATTGATTTTAACATCTAGGCTTGTAGTTCGTAATAAAATTTTGCATCTTGTGTATTAAGTCAAGATGAGACCTTTCATTTAAATCATGAATGATGAAAGATTTACACAGCATTTTCATGCTTGTTTCATTGATCTCGACGTATTGGTACTTTTATTTTGAATCATTCTCAAGTTTTACTAAATTGATTTATTTGTGTTATTGAATTGCCATGGTTGATGTCACTAATATAAATTATGTAGGTATAAACAGCTGGTTGTTTTTTTTTATGTTTAATTTTATTTTTATTTGTGCCATTGTATGACTATGGCTGTTTTTGTGTCACCAAGACGGGGTCACAAATAACACCTTAAGTGCGTTAAATTCTTAAAAAACTTGCCTTTTTCGGGGACTTTTTTGACATATTATCTTAATAATAACAGATTTATAACAACCAAAATGTCAATTTGTTGTAACGAAGTATGTAGATTCTTTACAAAAAACTTATGGAATAAAAAAATCTTATTTGTGACACGTGACGCAAAACACAACATGATTTCCTCAGATACCTTCTTCAAACTAAATTAGGTCTTTTTTTTCTTTGTAAGCTTTAATAAAAAAAAAACGACAACTTAAATATAATTTTAATATGAATATGATGCCTTGACCAAGATTATAAGACATCTCTTGCATCACATGTCACAAATAACACGAGTTCAGTCGTGCTTGAAAAATCAAAATATTTTCACACTGACTATCTTAACTATCTTCAGAGTTGTCATTTTGAAAAATATAGGTATGGCTTGATATTTTCACAAAAACATGGAAGGATTAGACCAATTTTTATTTTCCTCTTTCTGTTTTCACCTTTTGACCTCTTCCCATATGAAAAAAACACCAACAAAGTTAATGAAGTTCGATGTAGGCATAAGATGTGACAGAAAATCATTGATTTTATGCAAGACTTAGCACCTTTTGCAAGTGACCTTCTCATGTTATTAACATCATAACGCACAACTTTTTAGAGAGTGGGCACTCAATGATGGAGGTGGATAGCATGCACGCTTCTATTCAACATAAAAAAAAACATGGACACATTCATAATGCACGACTGGAAAACAATCCTCATGTCGTCAAGGCGCAAAAACCCGTAGAAGGTGCAGTCACTGGATCACACTACATGTATGGTTTTTTTTTTATTTCAAGGCCCTTGCCGAAAAGCTCACAAGTAACACCAAAAAAAAAAAACTGACGAAAACGGAGATACCATGAATTGGCTTCTTGTTAAGTCCCTTCAGTATCGGAGAGATGATCCACACGCTCTCTTCTACAGGAAACAGTTCAAGAGAGTCAATCTCCGAGGGCGTGGAAAGCTTGTCTCATAAAGTCATTCGAAGATGTTATTCCCAAACAGGCCTACAAAAAGATGTTACAGTACTTTGTTAAGCCAGTTGTTCCAGTCCTCTCCACATCGACTCTGTAAAGGCACTTTGGCCAGAGCCGAATGCACGTGGTACAACAGCAGGAACAAAGGGGGAACTTATTTTTGCTGCTAATTTCGGAAACATTGATCTTCGTTAAACGATTACATGTACACCTGTTTAGGGGCTGTTATCACATTATCTTACGCCTACGCATTTTGGGACTTTTTAAAGTTTTAATCTGTTTGTGTTGATTTTTCAATTAACTTTTTTTACGGTATAACTAATAATACCAGTCTTGCTGGGAAGTCTTCCACAGATGTGCGCATACGTATATGTATTTTCACTCTCACATTGCTTTTTTGAAATGTATGAAACAGATAAAAAAAAAAGTGTAAGAGAGTATTTAAGACTTGTTTTCAATATCTTTAAACAGTGTCCCACTTCTCACACGCTTGTCCCATTTCTCACCATTGACGTACCACGTAGTTTTGATAATATGCTGACCACTGGAAAGAGTTAATGTTGCAATGTTTCATACAACTATTACTTAGTAAAAGGTATCTAAAGTAAATACCAACAACACTTGGTCCTCCATCTCACATTAACGGTTTTAAAAATAATCAACTATTTTTTACTCTATAGGTAAATTTTTGTTCCACTTCTCACCACCCCCCCCTTAAGATTTAAACTGATTTCACCACTAAAAATTTTTTTTTTAATTTATGCTGTCAGCTCAAATTTTTAAAAGTTTATCATTTTTAATACAACAATGTTGGTCAGCGCAAATAACCTGAGGTTGAGCTTAGCTTAACCTTAGGAGGCCAGGTATAGCGTCATTAAAAATCAGGTCAGGGCTCACAGGGTTGCTAAATAGCAAGTTGCAATAAAATATGATACTTATTTGAAAGAACACTTTATGTATAATATAGAACTAGAAATAAAAAAAAACCCATTAATTTGAAATTTGCGTCTCATGTGCCTTTCCTCCTAATGCATTTCCTTTTTCAATGTGACATGTTTTCTTGCGTGGGAGAAAATTGGTAATATTTCGCTTGTTTTAAGGTAAAGACACGGCACCTTAGACTAAAAGGGCACTAGGATAGCTGCATGATGGGCCACGCTACAGCACAGGACATTTTTGACCAGCTGATTGCAAAGACCGCTATACCCTTCACGAAAATAGAGCAGCTGTCAATGGATGGTCCAAATGGGAATTGGAAGGTGCATAGTTTGCTGTCCTGTCACATTGAGGTAAGTAGTTTTCTTGGCTACTTATTAATACGAGATTGTTGGTAGTTTTTATAGTTTTATGTAGCATTGATGCGATTATGACTTTTTTGTACTGTCAGTGGCATTAATAAAATGTATTAATCACTTTAAAAAATATAATTTAAGAACATTACCTATCCTTATTTATGTATTAATTCAGCATACTTTAACTACTTTTAGTTTTAGTTTCCTCAATCATGCAGCGCCACTGACAGTGGCACATAATTGAATGTGGGTTCCTGTGGTCTGCCCACAATGCACAATGCGTTCAAAAGAAGGGCATGATGAGCCCAGCTGGGATCTTGGCTCCTGGTTCAATGCCTTGAAGATGAAGTGGCTTTTCAAAGATAATCCAGCCCGCAGAGAAGACTTCATCAAGGAGACAGGTTTGGTTTATTTTAAGAATGAATTTAGAGACTTTGAAAAAGAGGGATTGGCTATTTACTGATTTTAACTTCATATCTATTTTCCTTTCCGTGTGATGTTTCCATAATTTTTAAATTAAATTCTGCTTTATAATTCTACCTTCAATAACTGCTAATCATTTTATTTCTTTAGTATGTGTCTTATTTCTGATATGTTTAAATGAAGGGTTGCTTCGAATGTTGACTAATTGTTCTTCAAATATAATCTTTCCAATAGGTTCCAACTTCCACTACTGTCCCCTTGGATTATCGACCACATAGGTGGGTGGAGAATGTCACTGTGGCAGAGAGGGCCATTGCAATATGGCCAGATATCCAACTATTTTTTAAATCCTTGAAGCCATTGTCAACCAAGTCGTACAAGACTTTAGCTGAAATGATGCAGGACAAGCTCTTAACAGCAAGAGCACAATGTTTTATTTCCATAGCAAAGGATGTGGAGCCATTTCTGCTCCGTTTTCAGAGTGGCGCACCCCTGAGGCCATTTCTGGGATCTGAACTCAGCATTGCTTGAGGCCACTTTTGGAGAGGTAATAGAAATGCTTGGTTTTGTCTTGGTGTTACTGTTTGTATGAAGCTGTGGTATAATTTGTTATTAATACATTGCAGTATATAAATTTAATTTTGACTCCCTTCCCACCTTCTTTTTATTGATGTCTGCTCAACAGCAAATAGCTTAAAACTTTTTATGTTATATACTCCACAAGCAGGGTTGTCAAGTCGCAGACACTTGAAAATACCAACACACCCCTCAAGTTGGTGGCACTAAATAATTAAAATTTGGAGGAGAAAGACATCCTGCTCCCGGCAGATAGTGTTGGTGTTGGGCTCAAAACCAAGAGGATTTTAAAATCCTCTGGGGCAAGCCCTAAAGATATCGTGCAACTGAAAATGGAGGCGAGAAACTTTGTGGTTGCCATGGTGCAGGAGAAGTCACATCTCAACTCAAAGCTTGTGAAGAATATGAATTGGGTGGTTTCAAAAACAATCTCTGAAAAAAGAGGTCAGACATTTTAATAACCATAGCCTTTTTTCAATACACAAATTAAGTGTGCCATGCAATGTTGGTATTTATCCTTAATGATGTTTCCTCCTAAATTTAGATTTAAATTTTAAAGAACCTGACTTTATTCTTCAGGTTATGAATGCACAAAGAAAGTTTATGTGGAATATCTTGTCTTGTACAATACGTGTATATGAATTTTTTTTAAAGTATAGTTAGTTAGAGTGTACAGTGAAAAATGCCTTTTTTCTGCACCCTTAGGAAGGAAAGACTAAATGTTACACTCAACTGCCTGGCCGATGCCAGGAGAATTACTGAGGAGGACTGTGAGGATGCCCTGAGGGAGTTTTCCAGACTCCAATATGCTGCCTCCATTGAACTGAGAGAGGAATTCCTGGATTTTGACTACAAGAAAGGGCACAGGTGTACTTTTATGGGTTTTTTTTTATATTGAAACTATTTCACAGAAAGCCTGATGAGTTAAGAAGCCTTTTTTGTTCAATGTCTTTCAGAATTTCTAACCTCCACGTATTTAGTAGTAGTACATATTTTTGGGATAAACATTTTTGGATGTACTGTAGAAATGATAAAGTTGTTTGGCTGAGATGGTAAACATGGCGATTTTGTTATATTTTTTTTTTAGGTTGGATGAGTTGTTTGCAACTCATGTGAAAAATGATTTCCCAAACTTGTGGGGGTGGTGAAAACCTGCCTGCTATTGTCCCATGGCCAAGCCCAAGTGGAGAGGGTTTTTCCATATAAATAAAATGTGCTCAAACACAAAATATGGCTGCCATGACCTAAACCTGCAGGAGGACAATTGTTGATCGTCTTGGGGATGTGGGTGGCATGGAAAATTTCATAGTTACTCAACCCATGGTCATAAGCCGTTCCTAAGCCTCTAAAAAGTAGGTAGAGTCTAGATGTTTTCACATTAAAGGGCTTCAGATATTTAAACTTTCAAGGTTTTTTTTTCATTTCTATTTTAAAAGCCATATTTTTTCACATGTTTTCATTTGTTTCAAGAGAAAAATTGCTATGTTTACTCTTTGAAAATCACATTACTTGCCTGAGCTTTCCCTTTTATATCATTAATACTGATTTGACTAGCCTATGTTTCCAGGTTCCTGATTTAAGCTTTGTATGATTCATATGAATTTTTATTTGTTATTATTGCCTTGTCATAATGACATGACAATACATTTTAAACTTCTGTTGCTTTTTTTTTACAGGTACAAGTTGCATAGACAGGAAAAGAAAAAGGCTGAAGAGGAGGCCAAAGGAAAGAGAAAAGAGATGAAGAGGAGAAGGAGGTTGAGAACCTCAAATTGAAAAAAAGAAGATTTGAAGAAACTGTCAAAAAACTCGAGGACTCTGCGGATAAGAAAGCTATGAAAGCTGAGGCAGAAGGCAATGTACTGCAACAGCCTGATTGTCGAGTCCAACTCTTTAAGTGAATGAGGATCTGTCATAGCTGAGCTAAAGAAAAAAACTTTCACTTTTAGAAAAAAAAAAGCTTATGCCTTTTCAAGAGTGATGACATTTCAAATTGTCAAGTTTTAACTTTTGATGATCTAAAAGAAGAAAGAGATGCCCCATTGTCAAGTACACAAGCACTGTAAGCTGCAAATGAAAAAATGCAAGTTTACCATAAGAGTTGAAGGTTTTAAGACAACAACAAAAATTTCTAAAGAAGATAGAAATTATAATTGAAAAACTGGCAAAGACATCTGGGCATCTCAATCAAGCCCCAAGCCAAAGACGAGGTCTGAGCTAAAAAAGACTCAAGAGCAGAAAGACAGAAATCGGATTGCTCAGAGAAAGCTAAAACCGAACAAGTCAAGCCAGACAAAGAGGAGAGATAGACCTACCGACAGGAACTCAAGAAACCTGTTCAGAACAAGGAGAAAACAACAAAGGGGACAGAGACAACAACTGCTCACTACAGGCTCAGGGAAATATGTGGTAATGGGTTGGTTGTTAAACTAAAAAGTTTTGAGAAATCTGTCTCAAAATCTAAGAGACATCAGAAAGAACTTTCAAGTAACAATTATAGACATGTCTTAAAGAAAGGAGAGACTATGTTCACAAGTAAATTTGTAACCTCAATCCACTTTGACACAGCAGCTGATAAGAATGAAGAGATCATAGATCACAAGTTTCACTTCAAAAGCAAAGTGAAAGCCGCCGTGAAAAGGCGAGTAGGTTATCTCGTACAAGCTTGGATTTCAGCCAATAATAAAATGAGGAGTTTGAAACAGAATACACATATGACCAGCTGGATTACAGCAAGAACCAAATGTATTCGGCTCCAACTGAGAAGCTACAGGCCTCACATCAACCAAGATCATTTCTTTGTTGTGTCACCCAAGAAAGTCATAGGTTTGTACAAATGCAAGTCTATTTTCTCAATCTACTAGCAGCGGCACAAACTTTTTAGTAAGTTGTTATACCCTGTTACTAATACTAGTGTTAGGGTTGCCTTCAGAGACTCCATTAGTTTCTGTGTTATGTTATGACGGACGATCCACCTATGGAACCTATGTTGACTTTCAAGAAATCTATTCCTTTTCTTGATTTTTTTCAACGGTTATGGTGCTACAAATTTTTTTATATTTTTTAGTTGTGAAAGTTACAGGAAATATTTGTTTATGAAAATGTGCATGTACCTTTGCAAAAAGTTCAGAAAATTGAACATGACACCTAGTGCCAATCCTCTTGCAATTTATGGTTTCAGGAAAGGAAAACAAGACTTGCTGCTTCTTCAATTTTCAGAATTATGGATTCTATAAGAAAACCATCTGGAGCTCCAGAACTGGATGAATTGGCTGAAAAGCTACTTTCACCTGAAGATAATTCCCATCTGAAACCTGTTGTTATTGGTAAGCTTAAAGAGCCTAGTATTCAAAATATTGTAAGACACACTTTTAGTATTAATCATGTTGTAGGAGACACTGGTCTGGGTATACACCCAATTCATCCATTTATTGCTGGATCACTATATGGTTTTTTTAATTGACTATATGCAAGATAAAATGATTCTTGAAATTAAAACTGTTTTCAAAGTCGAGCGCAGCCATCTCAACGACCTCGTTAAAAACCTAAAGCATTTTTGTAGTGTAAAGAAGATGGCAAATAAACAGTCTACAGAAAACATTCCTACTATTTTCAAATGCAAAGTCAGATATTTTGTTGCACCGTTGGCAGACAATAGATGATGGCAGTGGACCATCTAGGTGAATGGTTAAAGAAATGAAGATAGGGCCGTGTTTTTCGAAGCATGCAAATCCACCGGACAAAATGTGCATCGACTTTTCAAAATATGTTTTCTTCAAATTAATCTGAAAGCAAGATTGAAGTCCACCGCACAAGGCAATAAATTCAACTTTATAGATAAGTCTACAGATGTGGGGTGTAAAAAAACCAATTTGCATTCGTGTGCGCTTTCTGGTTTAAATTTTTATTTTCTAATTCTGTTATGTATTTATGTATAGAATGGGAAAACAATGCAACTTCGTATTTTTTTGTGGGAGGGGGGGGGAGATCATGATTTTTTGTGTAACATATACGGCAGGCCTATCACTCCTCGCAAACACGAAGAAGCGACAAATTCCAACTCCACAGCTGAGTGGGTGCTGCGAATTTTGTCTATGGACGTGAACCCTGCATTGTCCGCCAGAGTAAAGCAGGCTCTGGATAACCTGAGAGTAACCTGTTTCGAAACTGATGAGAAATGTTCATCGCAACCTAAAAGCTGTTGAAGACCTCTCTGACTCTGAGGCAGTTTTTTTTCCACATCCTAAAACAGTGGAAAGACCTGCAGTGTCAGCACCAAACATTGCACTCACCAGTTTGTAGTAAAGTGGACAGTTCAAAGAGTAAGGAGCTGCTGCTACTGGAGAACAAAGTCTTGAAATATCTTGTGGAGGAACTGACAGAAAAATCTGAAAGTCACAAACAGCGAATTGCCCAGTTCACGGCGTCACAAACAGCAAATTGCCAAAAGTCTGAATCCAAAGTCACAGATTTGCTTTCAGAGGTATATTATCTGAAAGGCAAAAATCAAGAATGTGCAAAGGGAAAAAAAAGGAAGAAGAATGTGGACAGAGCTGGAAAGAGTAGTCACAGAAAATGTATATCGTCTTCAGAAACAGTCACAAACCAAAACTACCAAAATACTTCAGCTTCAAAATAAAATGGAATTTTTAAACAGAGAACTGTTTCAAGAGAGAGAAGACGCGAAATTGAAAGAGCTGGGGGAAATACACAGATGATGTCAGAATTGTCCTTTGGGAACTCCAGGGAGAGGCTAACATCGTTGCCTCCAAATGTGGCCTGGCTATAAAGATCGTTTCTGAATCTTTCACAAAATTTTTCTTAATGAATACCCCAGTACTCAGACATGCCTGCACATTGCTGACATCGAGGGACATTTTGTAGCTCTGAAACAAATGGGTCATGTTCTGTCGGAAACTTCCTTCACGTTACACCTAGATGGCACATCCAGGGATGGGAGAAAGTATGTTAGAAGTCAAGCATCCTTTAAATTTAAGGATGGCAGTACACCTGGTATATCCCTAGGTTTTAAAACAGTGGCCAAAGAGGATTCAGAGTCTCAGACACAATGCTTAATATGGCTGTTGGACTTTTGAGTGAGGTGT
>BMAT01003433.1:139714-159046 GCA_019649035.1 Elysia marginata
GAGAAGGAGACAAATTTTAATCAGATGGAAAGTGATATCTTCAACGTTAGACTGATATAAGAATAATACACAGTAAACCTGACGCTGGCGACTTTTGACACAGCCTAGGTACGCTGCCAGCCAGTAATATTAACAGAATTCATAGATAATCTCAATTTACGGAAACGCGTCAGACGAAATCTTCTTGAGGCACGCACATTTTGAATTAAGTCTAGCTCTTGAATGTGGTTGAAACAAAAATCTCTTCCACGTTAGAGGGACCATGACAAATCACTCTATGGATTGTCCTTCAAATAATTTTAAAATAATAAGATTGCGCGCGGGTATACACTGAGAAATGTCACCAGTCCAACTATTAAGGATATTGATCAATATTAATTTCACTTTCTTATGAAACACAGGTTGTTTCCTTGTTGTGAAAGCAAGTTTAAAAAATCGGATAGCCTGTATTACGCTGAGTGTAATCAGATACAAACATAGATTTTTTTCCATAGCCCATGCTGTTTGCAGTTTTGTAAATATATTTTGCTAATAAATCGAGTCAGGTGGACATAAAACCCTGCCTTTCCAGACCTGTCTCCGTGTGCGGCATGGGTTTTAGATTTTATATTTTGAGATTAATATTAAAGAAAAGACAAAGTATAAATGACATCGCGCCCAGCCTGCAATTTCCATTGGACTTAACACGGCTAAGAATAGAACTCCCTTGAGAAATTACAAAATCGAAATAAAACAAAGAAAAACTTTAAACTACTCCGTGAGTTTAAAGCCAAGAATTTCTTGAATGTAACCTTTCGTTCCTTCTGCATTTAATCTTGAGCAAGAGCACCCTATTTTTCGTCTTTTCCAGCCCGTCCTAGTTTTATAGCTGCTACTCAAGGGGCGCTAAACATCTTCCTACCCATGTTCTAGACTAGATTTTTCAAGCGAGAAGGATATAGTTTTTATTACATTGCAGCAGGAAAGAAGAAAATTAAAAAAAAGTTTTAGCACAATACAGGAAAATGGTACTCGTGTTTTTAGAAAAAAAAAACAACTTAAGCTCTTATTTTCATATGGAAAGATATGTGAGTGCGAATACCAGTCATGGCTACTCAGTGGTTAAGTTGAATATTTGAACTGTTAGAAAAATTGAGCCGATGGAGTTTTCGGCATATATCATAAGTTTTTGTACACAGTGGCTGCCTTTAAGATTCGTTAACACCAGCTGCCCCAGGAACATGCAACCTTATAAAACAAACTTAGTTTAATGGTTTGTTAGTAAACCTTGAATCATCTTCTCTAATGCAGACAATAATATTGGTGGTAACCGACACTCAACGTGAAGTAAGAATAAAAAATAAGAATAAGAATAACTTTATTCATCCCATCATGGGAAATTCATGTACACCTTCGTTTTAAAAACACAAATATCTACATATAATACACGATAACAGATAATAAAGGCATTATACAAAACGGTTATAAAGTAGGCAGAAATATGGTATTATAAAGTTTAGAAAATAAGCAGTGCAGTAAAAATGCTACAAACTTTAACTCAGTCTTGTCTTGACCAAAAAAAAAACCAAAACAAAAACAATTTCATTAAGTAAATATATATAAATTCATGTGAAGAGTCAATCACTTACAAATATTTGTATAAAACCTATCAGGAAGAAGAATTTCGTACACATAGTGATCGAAAAGGTAGGTCATAAAAGTTACATAATTGAGTGGTGTATATATTTATGATTTTAAAACAGTCGTGTTATGAATACAGCGACAATGTAAACGTGTCTAGTCAAATGCCATTTGTTGAAAAAAACTATTGTTAGTTAATTCAAGATTGACGGGGTTTGCCCGAATACAAGAAGCAACGAGTAAATTATTATACCTTACGACATTTTGTTTTATATCTCTACACCTAAACGTGTACTAACTACTGTCGTAAAATGTAAAGGATATTCATACAGCCATATGAACTTCATTGATTTAATTTGTTATTGGTTCATTTTAATAGTTTTGGTGTATCCAACTGATGTCATTTCTGTTCTCTACATCTAGACTGTCAATATTATATTTCTATGGGACTGTTTCATGAACCTCAATAAAATTCTCTTAAATTAATTCCCCTTGAGAAATGGTGAGTTTTTAAGCCTAGATTCAGCACCAGACTTAGATTAAACTACTTTGCCCAAAAAAGAGATCGCTGGTGAGCCCACCTTTTGAAGTTTCCACACATGAGAGACTAGTCCTGAAACAGTTCCATAATGAGCAAAATCCTTAATGTATTATATTTTTGACTTTGTTCAGGCTGCACCGAACTTCCCTTGGGACCATCAAGTGTCATCTTATCTAATCTTATCTTAAACTGACGCAAGTTTCCGCGATAACATAAGCTGAGAAGGATAAGATAAACTATCGAGGAACGAACAATTTTGCAAAAAAATATATAATAAAATATTTTTAAGGTATTTCATCGAAATTATACAGCCTTGAAACAATTAAAATGAAGGTTGATAAAAAAACTTGAAGCAGAAGATGGGTTGATAGTCTTTTTAATCATTATTTTGTAACATGAAATTGTTCAATGTGATTTGTTTCTTTATCTCTCGATGAGAAGGTTTCATTGATGCCATTATCTTCCAACTGTGGTATCTCTGGTCATTATCAAGATATACGAATAATTATCTTTTCTTTGCCCCTCGGGGCTTTTATAGAGGTTGACAAAATACAATTATCTCTAAAGATAAAAAAATGCCATGACTAGTCATTATTTGGTGATAAAACTGAGCGCTACAAGTTTGTATTGAAAGGTCCTGCTGCTTTATGTTATGGTGCTGGACTGTAGTATTTTCACTAAGAACTTAGAATATAACAGCATTTTAAAAAGGTTTAATGTTATTATATATAGTATTGTGTACCTGATACTTTATGTTATGGTGCTGGACTGTAGTATTTGCACTAAGAACTTAGAATATAGCAGCACTTTAAAAAGGTTTAACGTTATTATATATAGTAAACGCCGTCATAAACATGTGTCGCAAATATTCAATGTAACAGTAAAAGAGTTATATAGAGCAAAGTTTTATTTCTCTTTATATCCATTACGATCGATTTACAATATCTCTTACTCCACAGTGAAATTTCAAACCTATCTAACAACACCGCTAAATGCTTTGAATTAAAAAGGCGAATGGGCTATGTAATTCTTTTTGCAGCAGACTGTGTCTCTTTTTTTAGCCTTTCAGAAACCTCACGAGTCATCTCAAACGACATAACAGGGACCTATTGTCACGATTTCACGTCGTTATTGGTTGGTTTTGAGTCTAGCTTTACCTGCATCACAAAAAACATCTTTAGATAAGACTCTAAAGTTAAACTCAGGACTTGATTGAATAAGCAACAAAGAAAACCAGCTTGGGGCTTGTTGTTTTCGCCAAAGAGACGTTACTTTTGCTTAACCGCTTGTCACATTTTCTTATGAAGAGCATCCTAACAACTGTTGTATTTGCCAAGAGCCATGGCCATTACTATACGTCTAGACTTAACAATACAAAAACTAACCCGTCTCCATTTATGAAAAACGTGATACAAAGTCGTCGCTTCAACTTGATTTTTTAGGAACAAAAAAATCGACAACACAACTTCATTAAAGAGATTACTGAAAACAAAGGAAGCAAAATAGACACAGCCAAACTGCTGTACAAAAGTTGTAAAAGACGCCCCCCCTCCCCCCACTACCTTTTAGGTTAAACTTTACAACCCGGAGCATTGCAACGATTACTAGTTTGAAATGGAAAAAAAACCGTCACTCTGTAAAAGAAACGGTAATGTGTAGGTTGAATTGTTTCTTTTATTTTTTTTTTACTCGGAAAGCAAACAAAATTCAAAACCAGAGTCCAACAATTACTGATGTATTATTGGCGAAAACTAGCTAGTCAGGCTTGTAGTTCTATGTCTCTAGTTTTTAAAAATGTTTACTTAAAAATAATCCCGTCATAAATAAGAAAATGGTAGATTTTTTCTGTAAGTAATGTTGTTCTCCTTAATTCCGCCACAGTAATCCAAAATGGCGGCAGTTCCCATAGAAACAAGTGCTTTTTCTTCATTTTTTTTTCTTAATATCATTTCCAATTTGATTCTGGTCTTACTCACGCAAAAATATTGCACTTTGGCCTTAAAAAAATTATCAAAATTTGCCCCACATGCCCCTTTAATCGATTGGACATTTTTTTCTCTTAAACTGCACCATCTCTTTGTACATAAGCTTTATCTCACGTAACGCGCAAGCGCCAAATCTAACTGTCTCGGTAATATCCATGCCTATGCGCCCAGAACGGGCGCGTTTGTCGCTAACGTTTGTCGCTAACTTTTGTCGTTTGTCGAACCAGTTTTTCCTCGTTTTATGCAGAGTTTTCTGGCATTGAGCTCCTAAGTTTTGAAACTATCGAGAAAGGAAAGACCCATAGAGTTTCTTGTTGGTTATCGTTACGCTGGAATACACGATCGATCCTATTTTGGGCATACAGATTTAGACTAAATTTAGATCTAAAGACCACGCGACGGATGCTACGAGGCAGTGTCCAAATGGCATAGAGGATGGAAAACTTGCATAAAAAAAGAGGTTGCCATACCATGGCCGCCAGCCGTGCCAGGCGTTCAAAATATGAAAAGGACACAGGCATTTTTGCTGTGGCCGCCAGCGAGTCGCGCTAGAGCTAAAATTATGACACAATAACTAAAGAATATCTAAAAAATTATCCTGCTATCGTAAATTCAATGTTATTACATACTAAACACGAACAAATAACCCAGCATAAAGCAGAACAAGAATTGCTCAATATTTTAAATTCTCCCCGTCTTATTATTAGCCTCACTCAGCACCTTGTAAATTAAGGGGATTCCCCTACAACCAGGATATCCCGGTTGCAGTGTAAATCCAATCAATTTTGTCATGTTCTAATTTTTTTACAGCAGGTATTGATCAGTTTTTCAGACGGCCGTTTAAAAACTGTTAAACATTGTTCTTTTATTTTCGGGAAACATTGCCAATAGGTTTTATTTTTTCAGCAGCTATATGAAACTACGCAAGTATGGCTTTATTATCCTGAACTGATAACGAAAAATGTAACTTAATACATCTGTTCATGATGGTGTGATCAACAAACAATAAACAGGCGATGTATGAACCGTAGTTATTTGTTGACCTTTAGAATGCGATTGGCCCCGAAAACGATCACTGGTATAGTCTAGTAAAAAAAAAGATACCAATGTTTGACTGTCTTGTTTTGTGCAAGTCTATTGATTTTGGAAACCTTCCGTGAGAAAGTCACATAGGAAATTAAAAATATATGCAGTTTGTTTCGTAGCTAAAGTTTCCAAATATTGAAAAGAAATTTCGATAGTATACTAGGACAGTTTCTTGGTGCCATAAAGTAAAAACTGTTATTAGTTTTCTTTTGCTGGTTCAGTCAACTAGCAGCCTTGGCTTTCACTGAGATTAATTCGGAAACCCCCCAGTGTCCTGTTTCTGTTTTTCTTGACACCATGACAGGCTCTGTGGCCTAGAGGTAAGACACTCGCTCAGAGATCGGGAGGTGCGTGGTTCGTTGCCCGGCCGAGAGTCAAACCAAGGACTTTAAAATTGGTATTAGCAGCTGATCCTCCTAGTGTATGGCATTATTGATTTAGTGCTAAGTCTGATCGGCCCGGTGTCAGGATGATGTGACTAGGTGTGGTGTATGCAAGCGCTCATTACATCACAGTGTGACAGCACGCTTTCAATTGCCCCAAGCGCCGTCTCTGATATAACCTTGTAGTTGAAAAGAGAGGTTAAATTCAATCAACCAACCAATCTTGACACCATGTTTTTTGCAAATTTTCTTCACACCATGTCAACAGCCCTTTTTTTTTTAAACAAGTGCCTCTTAACAATTGTCCTTTTATGGAGAAATTATTTACAAAAGGCACGACAAAAATGTTTTGTAAAAAGTTTGACTCTTCGACAGTTTTATTTTTGATACAAAGACAATGAGTCAAAGCTTATTTCACTTAAAAATTTAAAGATGAAACAAACAAAAAAAGATCCTTTATAACAGCTTGGATACCAACATAAAACTGGCAATGTAAAAAAGCCATAAATACTTTCCCTGCACTGTGAGATTATTATTGTCGTCGACGACATGGTTTACGACAAGATAAAAATCTCCATCCACGATCACACGATAAATAACCTTTTTTTTTTTTCTTAGTCAAATCATTCGCTGCCATTGTATTTTTCGTTTTGCTAATTAAAGGAGCTGTCTAGAATAAAAGGTTTGATGGGAGAGAAAGTCAGTCAAACCAATTTATTACTTACTGTCTTTCAGTCAGATGCATGGAAGTCTGAGAGCAAAAAATTTTCCCCTTTTAATTCTTTAAACATAAAAAAGTTTGTAAATCTTCCCACAAGGTTTCAATTATTTCATGTAAGGCTTTAGCGTTGGGAAACTTAAAAGTTGTATTTGAAATATCAACGCCCTTTTATGGGAACATTTGGTAAAGATGATAAAATAATAATATAAATAATAATAATAATAATAATAATAATAATAATAATAATAATAATAATAATAAAAGATGCAATAATAATCATAGTAATATTGAAAAAATAACAATGACTCGCATGTATAAAACCGCATTTCCAGATTTAAAAGAATCTGCTCAATGCGAGTACAATGAAGTTTGGATTTTATTTAAAAAGTTTATAGCTTATACATTTTTAAACTGGCTCTGTAGCCTAGCTGTAAGACACTTGCTGAGAGATCGGGAGGTGCGTGATTCGATCCCCGGCCGAGTCAAACCAAGGACTTTAAAATTGGTATTAGCAGCTGATTCGCCTAGTGTCTGGCATTATGGATATAGTGCTAAGTCTGATCGGCCCGGTGTCAGAATAATGTGACTGGGTACGCAAGCGCTCCTTACATCACAGTGTGGCAGCACTCCTTCAATTGTCCATAGCGCCGTCTCTGATATAACCTTGAAATTGACTGGGACGTTAAAATTCAACCGACCAACCAGCCAACTATAAATTTTTATATAAATATAACGTAAATACCACAGGATAAGTATACTAATTCTAAATAAGTATACATTAAAAAAATTAAATTGTAGATACACAATCAATCTAAAATTAGCTAGGCGTACAGCAAAAAGTATGATAATATAAATACAAATGTAAATATATTTAAAAGCACAGTAAATTGTATAATGTAATAAAACATTCCTGCACCCAAACGTCTCATTTGTAAGGGACACGAGATTTCTTGATACGTTTCAATCAATTTTGAACAAGAATAAACAGTTTTTTTATTTTAGTGCTTTGGACACCCTAGGTTGCCCTCATGAGGAATCTAAAAAAAAATTAAAATCACAGCGTTAGAAATAATTATACAAACACAGTTATACATACATATCTTATGTGCTCAAGTTGACCGATTATTCACAGACACTATAAATACAAATGTGCATTTTGACCGACAATGCTCAGGCAATACAAATACAAATGTACATTTGACCTATAAGTCTCAGACAATATAAATAGAAATGTACATTTTGACCGATAATGCTCAGATATACAAATGTGCATTTTGACCGATCATGCTCAGGCAATATAAATACAAGTATACATTTTGACCGATATTGCTCAGGCAATATAAATACAAATGTACATTTTGACCGATAATGCTCAGGCAATATAAATACAAAAAATTAATGTACATTTTGACCGTTTACTACCCGGCCAATAATTATAAATACAAATGTACATTTTAACCGATAATGCTCAGATATGCAAGTGTCCATTTTGACCGATAACGCTCAGATATGCAAGTGTACATTTCGAACGATAATGCTCAGATATACAAGCGTACATTTTGACCATTAATGCTCAGATATACAAGGGTACATTTTGGCCGATAATGCTCAAATATACAAGTGTACATTTCGAACGATAATGCTCAGATATACAAGTGTACATTTCGAACGATAATGCTCAGATATACAAACGTACATTTCGAACGATAATGCTCAGATATACAAACGTACATTTTGACCATTAATGCTCAGATATACAAGTGTACATTTTGACCGATAATGCTCAAATATACAAGTGTACATTTTGGCCGATAATGCTCAAATATACAAGTGTACATTTCGAACGATAATGCTCAGATATACAAGTGTACATTTCGAACGATAATGCTCAGATATACAAGCGTACATTTTGACCATTAATGCTCAGATATACAAGTGTACATTTTGAACGAAAAAGCACAGGTCATATCAGGTACATCATTATTTCGAACGAGCAGTAACGTGAAACGCTCTATAGTTTAGCAAAAATAGATGATGGATGTTATGAAGCTTTTGGGAAGTTTGCAAAAAATCGAGATATAACGAGTGACCATGACGTGCCATGGAACACAAATTAATGTTTTGTCTCATCTAGAAAAGAAATCGTAGCACCACAGGGAGTATTATATTACATGCTAGTCATATCACTTACTAATTGCCGTCATAACTTGGATTGTTTATGGTCTTATTCCCTCCGGTGCTTTTTTACCGTCTCGATATGAACAGGAGTCGCAGTAGAACTGTGTGGATAAGCAAGTCAAATTTTTTTCGATTATGGTATATATTTTAGCTCTAAAAATAAGGACGAAACAAGTGAGCTGTCGGCTTTGCGCCTTTGTCAGACAAAAACATAAATAAAATCGTGTGAGACACTTACATAAATAGGCATAGGACTAACAATAAAAGAAAAGCAATAATATTGTTATAACAATATAAAACATGTATGATGAGATAATGTTAAAAAAGAATAAAATGTACCTAGAAATCTAGATATAAATCTATCTGCCGGTAAAAAAGGAGAAGGAAGCGGGGAGGGAGGGGGGAGGGGTACTAGGGGAAGGGGCCTGAAGATCCACGGAAATTGTAACTTAATTACATAGTAAAAGAAGATAAGTCATTCTTAATATGTCTTTTTCATTCTAGATAGATCTAGATCTAGTCCATACGTTATTTAATTTGTGTAAATAATTATCGGTTTTCATTGATAGTTCTTTTCATTTCTTTCACTCTGTAATTACATCCTTCCCCCTCTTTTTCCAGCGGACTAGATTTCTAGGTACATTTTACTTCTTTATTTTGTCTTATCATACATGATTGAAATTGTTTACAATAATATTATTTCGTTTCTTTTTTGTTAGTCCTGTGGCTATTATTTTATGTGTCTTACACGTTTTTATTCTTTTTTGTCTGACGAAGGAGTAAAGCCAACAGCTCACTTGTTTCGTTCCTATTTTTAGAGCTAAAATATATACCTTCCTTGGAAATTTTTCACTTTTGAAGTGTAGAAAATGCGTCCTAGAAAAATTAGGACAATTACATTTGCGTTCACCAATAACTTACAGGCTCTATGGCTTAGCGGTAAAACACTCGCTTAGAGATCGGGAGGTACATGGTTCGATCCCAGGCCGAGTCAAACCAAGGACTTTAAAATTGGTATTCGCAGCTGATCCGCCTACTGTCTGGCATTATGAATTTAGTGTTAAGTCTGGTAGGCCCGGTGTCAGAAAAATGTGACTGGGTGTGGTGTACACAAGCGCTCCTTACACTACTGTGTGGCAGCACGCTTTCAATTATCCACAGCGTCGTCTCTGATATAACCTCGAAGTTGAATGGGACATTAAAATTCAAACAACTAACCAAATCACCAATACCTTAACTAAATCAATTAATGTAGGGGTTTGGCCTCGTTAGATAAATTATTGGAAAAGATCCAAAGTTTAGAGGGAGGGCTGTCTCTCATTGTATCTACTTTCAACTAAAATCAGTATCCTCTTCAAACAAGGTATTGGCGAGGAGAAAGGTAAGACAAGATAAATAGATTACCAATGTAAAGTGGGTTAATATCACATGCGTTGGATGTAAAAAAATCTATCTCGTTTATTGTCGACGTACCATCATATTTATAAAAAAAAGGTGAAATTCTTGTCTGCTTGAGTTTTAACTCAGATAACACTCCCAAAACAAAATAAAACCTTAATTAACCTAAAGTGAATATTTCGTACTTCCATTTCTTTAATTAAAGCTTTTTAAATAAAACCTGACCAATAAAAAAAAACAAACCAGTAGGTCTATTTACTTTAAAATCAACACAAACTAGATGGCCCCTGTTTTTCAGCTGTTTATATCATAAGCTTTCAAAAACATCGTTAGTAAAACGGCGAACGACTTCTTCTCTTAGATGTAGCGCGAAATCGTTTTATCCATTAGCTTTTTTTTTCTCAAGGTGCTTAAATCTGTTTTTCAACATGTTTATATGAATAATGTTGTTACAATCCTATATGCTGTTCGCGATATTAAAAAGGGGACTACAGGGAAAACAGCTGGTAAGTCAAACCAAATGAAGCGGTGGTTTCAGGCACGTGGACGCGATTTCCATTATAAAGGATTGTCAATTTGTTCATTATAGATGTCTTAATCATCGAAGACGGAAGAAGTAACGTAAACAAACATTTTTAATCAAAATGATTCGTTTTCAGCACCGGTGGTTGTGGCTTGCATTCTTGTTATCGTTAGCGACAAGTGGGCCACCCCCTTTTTACATCAGTTCTGCAACTACGATCTCAAAGGTTTGTTGAATGCTTGACTTCATTTCTTTTAAACTGCTCCTCTAAATAAAGCACAATGCTTGTCGATTACTCCCTGGAGGTTTCCATCTCCACAGACTGTCACGGCCCGTGTTCTGATTCCGACCCAAGCCGACCTGTTGGGCTGTGCCTCATGGGAGATTTTTAATTTGACAAGTTTTCCGATTAATATTTTCATCCCTTCTTTTCACGTTTACTCGTATTCATAACCCACACATCGATAAATCGACATTTCATCCGTATCCATTTTTACAATGTGTTGATAAATTAAAAAAAAATGAAAAAAAAAATAGATCTGAAAAAGAAGAAAATCTTCAAAGAAAAAGAAAAAGAAAACAAACACGTAATCTTAAAACCAGAAGAAAGAACCACGGGAGATGAGATAAATAAAACCAATATGAAAATAAAGCACACTAACTAGAAAATAAATAAAAACAACAAAAACAAAACAAAACAAAAAAGCAAAACAGAAACAAAGACTGAAAACACAACAAAAAGCCAATTACCTACCTTTATATCCTAACCAAAGCAAACAAAAGAAAGCGAACACAACCATCAGGGAATGGTTCTGACCAAAATCTAAACGACAAATTGGTAAACAAAATCTCTTCCACCTTCCACAAGGTGGCAGCGTGGCAGAGTGGTTAGCGCGTCGGACTTGAGATCTGGAGGTCGCGGGTTAGATTCCTGATCATGTCATGATGGAATTGCCTTGGGAAAGCAATTTACCCTAACTTTCCCCAGTCCACCCACCTGTAAAACGGGTACCCGGCTAAAGACAGTGCTTGAAAATTGTGGAATGTTAGTATTTGAGCGCCTAACAGGCAGCCGTACTCTAATGCTCTGAAATATTAGTTGAATTTGCTCTGGTGTGAATAGGCCTGCTGGGGTAAATATGTAAAGTCATGAGACTGCTTTCGGAGGTGGAGGACTGTAAACATATTTATTTATTTGTTTATTATTGCAGGTTGCGCACCCCCTGTATGGCATTACAAGAAAAAGAATATTACGGAGCTTATTAAAACAATCCTAGAAAGCTTTTGATATATAATTCTGCTCCAAAAATAAGATCCTAGGTAGATATATTGGGTTAGGACTTTTTTCTAGCCGCATATCACTCAGATGCGACATTATGTTATCTTATTAATTGGATTTAAAATTACAAGAACGTGTTTTTGTGATGTAAACTAAAGAGATAAAAAAGTAGTTTAAGCTAGATTAATAATTTTATAAACAACTGGCAATTTTTTTTTTTATAACTAGCTATACAATTCTTTGGAAAAACAGTTCTTGGCATTTGCAAGAGCCATAATGATAGCTTAGATTCAAGTCAATTAATTCAATTCAAAATGTATTCAGCCAATACAAAGTTACATATTAAATATTTTAAAACATCAGTTTAAAATTAGCAATGCTTAAAAAGATGAAAATGCATACACGTATTGAAAAGTCTTTAAACGAGTCAATTAGTTATCATTCTGACATTTGCTCCATTCACAAAAGCAGTCATATATTTGGTTATAATCTACTTTCACTGTCAGCATTTTATTGTTCAAAATTAAGTTTCTAACACGACGAATGGCCAACAAATCTTTACATTTCACTCTTCGCGGTATCTTTGGAAATTCGCGTGGCAGGGCTGCTCGACTGTAAAACCCTTAACTATTTCTACAACAGCGTCATCGCTTAAAATTATAAAGTTTGTCTCATAAGACCATCACCTGTTCTAAGGTGTGACACGAAATTGGATTTTAAACCATCTATTGTTTAAACGGTAACAGAGGCAAAACCGCAAAAGCGACCCAACTGTGGGAACTATCGAATACGCAATTTATTTAAGCAACTGCCGCGCTAGAAACATGGTATCGATCCGGACTCGCAGACGAGATTTTTTATATAGTGTTCCCCTAGAGTCGCCCCTAGTTGGTAACATACACGGCGACTTTTTCATAATCAGCACGAACATGCGCCCTGATGTTATGATCCAACCTAAAATAATAGCCCTATTAGTGGAGTGAATTTGGTTAAGATAAAACAAAGTTGTAACGGATGAAACGCGTTTAAGTAAATCCATGCTTAAGTGAAGTTCTCCCAAACTAATGGCGTTCATGGTCTTTGTTAACTGCTCTTTGGCACGCACCGACACTACAATCGTCACATGTGCCAGTGAGATGGACTGGTTTGTCAGCTTCGTGTAAAGCATCTCTAACATTGTCAGATATCGCGCGAAAAGAGGCTTTTGATGAGTTCAACAAGCTCCGATGCTTGACACAAACAAACAAACAAAAAAACAAACACGACCTAAACAACTTATTGTAAGACCATATCCAGTTCTTATCACAAAATTTTATACGGAATGCTTTGAGTACAGCCTAATCACTACACCTATTTTCTATAATTAAAAAATCAGCATTATGACTTCAACGAAAAACCAAACAGGATGATTTATGTTTAGCGGCACTATGGGAATCAAACAAACAAACTTATAAATTGTATTGATGTCTGTGTAAATATTCCAAAACGTGTCGTAAAGCCTCCAAGCCGGAGCTAGGAAATCCGGTTCATTCGCACACGATTGTCCAATACCGAGTACTTTTCACTGCAGCTTCTAGACACAGATGAGATGTCGTAAAAAGGATTTCGACTTTATAAATCTTACAACCACTGTCTCTCTCATGAGGTTATTTTTAAAAACATTATTAAAAAACCCCAAAAACAGAGTTGGCCAATTTTCATAGCTTCTCTATCAGAGTATAATTACTAAATTAGGCATCTTGCAGTAATTTCCCATTAGAAGTAAGTCGTATAATGAGGCAATTTTCACTAGATTTTTTTCGCTTGGAAGCAAAATTAGGCAACTTTCAAAAGTTCCCGTTTATAAGTATAAAGAGGCAGGTTACTTTAGATTCTATCTGGAAGTATGCAGTGGAGATAAAAACAAAACTTCTTGAACCCCACTTTATACTTTTAACCGGGCATCGCTTCTCTTAGGGACGGAGAAATCGCTAAAGGTGACGATGATTTACTGAAGCAAATCTCAAGTTCGGGGAATACATCTATAAACTGTGAAATGATTGAAATGTTTTAAAGAAATGAAATTAGCAGTGGATAGACGTAGGCTTTCTAGTGGAAATGCCCGAACTGTCTGTATTTGGTATGATTCGCAATTTCGACTTACAGATGCTTCGGCACCCACCGCCTTGCCACTTAGAGAAACCTAACTTAGGCCTATACCGTGTCGCCACTACGCTCCTCATAAAAGGAGTTTCATAGCGAAGGTCCTGGCTTAGCCTCTCTAAGCGACTTGCTTACGGGAAGATACAAGTCGCACCAAAGGCAACCATTTAAATCTGGTAGTACACCAACACGTGAAACTGGGAAGGCAGCATTGCTGGAAACACTATTCCTTATTCTTGTTTTAGAACAAAATTTTCAGTTTTTAAAAATCATAACCTTTTAAAGGGAATAAAAAAATACACGGTGTAGCATTACTCTGCTATTTTTTAAAAATCTTTCTGGACTAGATTACCGTTGTTTTAAAGAGTTAATCTCATTTTTTTTAATTAACACTGATACAGAGTTTAGATACCCTGTTAACTCTTTAGAAAATCAGCGTTGAAATCTGAGTTGGCCTATCAAAAAATTTTATGAGTCCAGCTAAGCCGAAAAGCAAAGCTCCACAAAAGAGATGAAAAAAAACAACAACTGCAGAATGATAGAAAATGAAAGGTGTCGCTTCCCACTTTAATCCTACTTTATTGCTGGAATATGACACTGTCAACTCACAAGCATCAGTTTTGTCGGTGGCGATGATTTCTGTGACAGTCAGAAACCTCCAATCATTAAGACAATATTTCAATTCTCCAAGAACCCGGTGAAGATCAACACACTCGACTGCTCTATATACGGGTCCGGGGTTCGAGTATTGGCTACACATAAGACTGGCCCAATTGCACATATTTTTACTCTTACAGAAGATAATACTCACAGCGTAGTACATTTCTAAAAAAAAAAACAACCTATTTTAAATCAATGAATTATTCTTTAAACATTTTATATACAGGTACTTAAACATTGGTTCATATTAGTTCTGTATCTTATATGAAAATCGCTTACGTATTAATTATATTTAACTGTTGTAGAGACGAATGGCTTTTATTACTGAATAAAATTGAATTGAATTTCAATGAGTCGAATTTCAGAAATTCGAAATAAAAGGAACGGCCTTCAAAAGTTAATTATTTACTTTTATTGTACTCAATGCTGTAAATTTCTAATTTTTTTCTAACATGAAAACACTTTTATGCAGTTTTAAACGTTTGAAACCTCGACAAAAAAATGCATTGTTCAGATGGTGAGCGTTTTCTAATCTGAGAGCTTCTACATGCGCATGTGTCGAGACATTTTCACATAACTATTGACTCGCTTTAATCTGGTAGTGAAGAAGTGCTAAACTTAAAAGTGCAAGAGCCTGTCGCTTTGCTCAAACCAAGCATTGCAAAATAACAGATTAAAAAAAAGCAAATCTGTTTGCAGCCTATACCCAGATACTGGGAGAAAGAGGCTATGGTGATTATGATAATGATTTATTTTATAGGAAAGGGTAAAATAAGTTAATATTTTTAGAAATAAATGTAAAGCGAGTGAAGCCGATTACATATGTTTACAATCTATAAAAGCTTCTTTAGATGGAATCGACTTTTGTTTGCTCCGCCTTTGCATATAAGCTCTAGTTAAGGGCGATACTTTTGCGAATCCAGTAGTCGAAAGTAACGCATCATCACATTATGTTTTATGTACTGAAATGAATAATTGTGCGAAAAATTGAGCCCTTCTTCAGCCCCTTTGACACCCGTGGTTTGTTGTTCGGGTAGCAATGATTTTTTTTTACAATATTTCACATTGCTTTCGCAAAATTACAAATAGCATGAGACAGTGTCAGTTAATTCATGTATACATAACGCTGGCCCTTTCTTTAAACACATCCCAGTCTGTTGTGTCCAAACAATATTGAAATACCTGTGTTATCCACACCTTAATAGTTTTGTTGTTGGTTTAGATACATTTCAATTTTGGCCTGTAAAAAGCACTTAGCATTACTATTTCATTGTACATTTAAAACGATATCAAACATGGAATAATTTCATCTGAACTCTAGAAAAAAACGAGCTTCGATCGCGGGACACTTATGAACATCGAAACGCCTTTTTTCTCTTTACCAGCAAACTAAAGTCAAGTAGCAAGATGAATTCAGCTTTCCTCACCACAGCCACCCTCCTTCTGGCATGCGTCTTGATGACGTCATCCGTGTTTGCGACCCCATCAGGCCTTTTGACTGAGAGAGGATCCAAACTCGACGTCGATATTCCGGTAGGTGGAGATCCTGAGTCCAATAACAGTCTTCAATCTAAACTGACTAGACTTTATGTACACATTTTTGTTTAAATTAGAAAGTAAGTTCTTATTATCTGCTATTCCCTGCTTTTTCGGCAGTGCTTCACTCCTTCTTATGCAGAGTTTGTAAAACATTTCAACAACCTAATTTTCAATTCCACTTATCCCCTTGACACCCCCCACCCCTCGCCCGCACCTGTTTACTATCTTATACCCCACCCCTTTTTCTTCTAATCACCCTTTCTTTGGCATTGCTTGCTTAGAGAGAAGATCATGTTTGTTGACTCCCACGATGAGTACCATTCATCAGTCCAACGATCCCTGGATGTTCCGCTCATCCCCACAAAAATCCGCGCCCAAAGACTTTAAGCTGCTTCTAACGACTCGCTTTGACGGGCGACTTTCCAACTCCTTTTAAGTTGGACAAACAAATGCTGAAGAATGGGGAGAAAATGATCCTGGATTGACTAAAAATCTTTTTACTATTCTACCTTGATTAAAACTTACCAGGAAAGCCTTCTTGCCGGCATCACATAGGTCGAATAAGGCTAGGTTTTCAGGCGAGCACGTTCTTATTTTTCTGAGAGCCAACTGCGGCAAAGAAATACAGGGCGGACTGCCATGTAGATAATGTAATTTCTTACCCCCTGCACAAGACTAATGGACATATATTCATTATCTTCGATCGAAGAAAAAAGGTCTTAGTCTTTTGGTTTTAAATCATTATCCTTAATCTCTGGCAAAGTGAATGTAGGCGGTCCGATACAGTTGTATATGTTAGAACGAGGGCTGTGTTTGACGTCTTCTTAGCGTAAGGATATTCAGTTTACTTTAAATATTAATCTTCCATCTCCTATTCAAAATGCAAATACGCTACCATCTTTTAAGCCTAATTTGAAAACTCACCTCGTTTTCCTAGCTTTTGAAAATGAATTTTTTAAAATGTATTGAATGTACCTTATATACGCTGTATGTCTATGAAGAGTATTGTAGAATCGTAAAAAAGTGCCCTTTATGAAATTGATCTACTGCCCCTCGTGTCTCGGTCATAGGACGTGGACGCCTTGGCGCGTTCTTGCATTCTTGGTGTATGTTCCCTCCACTGGCTTCTCTCTTGTGCAATGTTTCTTAGTTTGTCGAGGTCCTTTTGGCTTTTAAAGGTGAGTGATGTGCTGTTTGAGAGAGGTCGTAGTGAAGTAAAATAGGTTATATATAGTCCCCCCCTTTTTGTGTTGAAAAAAACTGTTCATGGGCTTTATTTACAGGAATTTTTTATATCTCTTTAAAATTAAACATAAAAAGTCGCTAACGGCTCTTTGAGATATAGATAGAAAGTTGGCGCTCATTGCATTTTTTTTTATATAGGAATGATTTATTGGTGATTTTCACAGGGCGTCTTATTCCTGATCCTAGCACTTTCTCAACTGCTGTTTTCTATGTAACACCTCTAGTTGTTTTTCTTCAATTGCAGTTAGTGCCCACGTACCACAATTGTATGTTAGCTCTAGTTTAATTAACACTCTAAATAATTTATCTTTGTGATTGTTTTGACTTTGTCGCCACGAATCCAAACGTTTTTGAATTTTGCAAGTGCTACCGCCCTCAACAGGGATGACTGGAGAACGAGTGTGGAGGCCTTATGTGCCACGTGGCGCGAAGTGGATAGGTAACAGGTAACCGTGGAAAGATTTTTTTCTCTTTCTGAGATTATCGCTGTCTCCATGAGTTTTCCTACTTTTTGGTATTTTTTCCAGGTGGTCTTGTTTCGGTTAAGTGTGATGTTTTCTGATTTTTTTATTCAACATTGACAAAGAGTTTGTGTTTTTCTAATATTTTTTTAGCTCTATAACGTCAATGTTTTGCCACGTAATAAAGTCTACGGTGTCGGCGTATGAAATTTCTTTGAGGCGAGGCTACATTGCTTGTGAACGGTTTTGTTTCACCGTCCCCATCTATATTAGTATCGATAGCAGTTGCTGCTTAGCAGGATGATAACAATTCTCAACTCGTCTTCGACAACGATGTTTTTGATAGTATCGAGGAGAGCTTTTTCTATCGATAGTACCAATACCATCTATTGTAATATCGACAGTAGTCTTGCAAAGCAAGAAACGCATAATTCTCGTCTTCAACAATGATGTTTTTGATAGTATCGAGGAGAGCTTTTTCTATCGATAGTATCAAATACTGCCGAAATTTGTATTATAATTATGGTGTTTAAAATTAGCAAACAAAAAAAAATAACCAAGCAACTCGCAATACATTTTTAAGAATGCACAAACGCGCAATCTGATTCACAAATTTTGCCAAGGGAACTTACGATGTAATTATTAACCTCAAGTGGGATGGCACATTTCAGGTGAATAAAGTACATTGTTAAATTGGTACGTTGTTATAGATCATAACATGAACCACCATGATATCCTCATGGCTTACCAGTTTCACTGTTCTGTTCGAAAATTATTCATGACATTTGAACAGCTATTCGTTTTAGTTATTATTCTATCAAAACAGGAAGAAAATCCGCGTTGAATGAACATCCTGCGTGGTGCCGACAACTTTAAACGGACTTTTATAGAATACTTATAAAGCAAAATAATTTCTTTTTATTTCTTGATTTATTTTTACTATGTGTTTCAAGCCCATGGGTGTATCTATTGTAAGGTTGTGATCGGTCTGTGTGCCGAGTTAAAGAAATCTTAATCTTAATAATACACGCCTGTTGTTAAAAGTTGTGACAAACAATTTTACACACTCCCGGTATACATGGCTATTTGCTCTCGGGTATAGATTCAGCGAGGCCCTATTTTGTTTCCAGGGAAAACCCCTCCCTCTATATCTGCCTCTGTTACTGTGCCTCTTTCTCTTTCTCTCATTGTCTGTCTCCCATTCTGTCTCTCTCTGTGTCCCTCTGTTTGCTTCTGTGTCTTTCTCTCTGTCTCTCCGTCTCTGTCTGTCACACACACACACACTCTCTCTCTCTTTATCACTATATCTTTTTCTGTCTCTCTATGTCTTCCTTCCTGTCTCTCTCACTCTCCCTGTCTCTCTCTATGATCGACTTTTTTGAAATTTCATCTCTCTGCACGTGAAAAGTCCAAAAGGAAAACGACAAAGCTGCACCAAAATTTTTTTACTAAAAGATCAATAATTAAAAAGTCTACGTGCGGAGTTGACACGCGGTCTATTGTAAATGAATTCATTCTCTGCACTTTATTCTACGACCATTGGAGTAAAAAATTTAAACTTTTATTTTTAT
>BMAT01003437.1:12809-24569 GCA_019649035.1 Elysia marginata
GAGGGAATGGTGAGTCAGGGCAGGGTTAGCAAGGCTCATAGGGAAACAGCTAATTATCAGCCGAGGATGACAAGTGGGAGGGGGGCCTCACAGAAAGAAAAATGGGGGCAGGGTTGGAAGTTCCACCCTTATGACACAATGTGCACTGTCCCGGGTGTACCTATTCGAGCAAGGGAAGCCATCGGGCGCATGCGGTGCGTGAGCACCTACCGGCGTTCTTCTCCTCCTCCGAAGTCGGAGAGAACATGGGGAGGGAGATGCTGTGGGCCGCACGGGCGTGTGCACAACTTATCTTCGAGTTGTGCACCGGGGATACGGGACCGGAAGCTCTCGATTCCCTCAGGAACTACTGGCGGGCTCAGGGATTGCTATCTCGCCAAATGTTCCCGACAACTCGCCGCTGGGCTAGGGAGTTAGAGCGGTTTTGTGGATGGGTATCTCCACAAGAGTTGAACAATAGTCCTGCCAATTCCCTTGCACTCCTGTTGCAATGGGACGTGGCATTAGCGCTAGTGACCACCTGGGATCGTAAGACCTGGGAACGTTTTCGTTCATGAGTGGCTCCAGTGCCTGGGCCAGTAGCGGTAGGGAGGGAGGAGGAGAGGGCAGGCAGAACTCAGGGGGAAGGGGATTTTAGCCGGGAGCAGGGAGGTACGAAGGTGGTCCTGGACTCCGGTGTTGTCAGCACCATAATCGAGACCACCGAGTCTGGTGAGGAATGAAGTGAAAGGCAGAGGATGACCAGAAGCCAGGGATGATCTATGGGTAAAGGTAAGGGGAAGAAAAAGAAGAAGGCTGCAAAGAAGGCGGGGAAGGCGTTACCACGGTAGCATCTCCGAAAAAAGGAGAGAAGGGAGTTGCCGATAAGGGAAGAGAGGAAGACTGAATGGAGGTTGAAATTGACATTAATGCAGAAAGCGAAAACTGTTTTTCAAAACACCTGTGCTCAAAGTGCTACATGAGAGTTAAAAACACGAGACGAACAAACAGTGCTTCTATGTTAGCGAGCGCCAAAGAGGTGTATAAATGTAACAAGGACAAATGGCGTTCATTCAGGAATAACATTGCAGTTGCAGAGTGCACAATATGCAGCCACAGGTGCAAATTCTTAAGTGGATGTATTATGAAAAAGACAGAGACCCCTGTCATAACGGCAGCCCAGTTGTCGACAACAGAGGCAGAAGCAGAGCAACACACCGAACAGGATGAGAACACATCAAGACTTAGTGCCAGCAGTAAATCAACATGTGACTTTCATTTTCAAAAAAATCCAAGCATTTCACATTCCTTTTGAAGAGGATATGGAAACAGACACATTTCATAAGCAATATCACCTTGCCATGATGTAGATATAAGCTCATATCCATCACACACCATTGATACTTCTACATTACAGAGTGCCACAACATCTTTTGATAGTTTTATTGACAGCACATACATTCCTTCATTAGTCCCAGTAGCAGACAAACAAAACACAGCTCTGCCTCCCCGATGATAGAAAAAGAGATCACTTTTAGCTGGTCACTTAGCCTCTCACCAGACACACCTTTGTCTAAAGAAGAAGAGGGGCAGCTCTTAACCCAATCAGTCAGAAGAAAGTTAAATACTGACCCAAATAAACAAAGAGAAGTGTGCAAAACATCAGGTCAGCCTATCATCTTACTGAAGATCATAAATCCACGAAAGACCACACAATTAGTGCAAACACCAACAAAGAGAAAGAGGGCAAAACTTTTACACTCAGTTAGGACATCAGTAGCAAGAGACCCTCATTGCTCTACAGACACAAACAGTTGACCACAGAGTTAAAAAGATTGCCAGTAGATTGCAGACAGAGTATCGCAACAGAAGTTTCACTTAAACAACAGGTAAAAGTTTCACGCCACCAGACACTAGCAATGAAAGAGGCATTGGGTTTGAGTTGGAGACAGGGTACAAAGCATGGTAGTTTATTGAAAAAAATGGGTGTTAAGTTAGAAAATGAGAAATCAGTGAGGGAGCTTTCTAAGGAACTTGTGTCAGATTTTGTTAAAGTAGAAAATAGATTTTTTTTAAAGGATGACAAAACAGAGTATGAAATGCCATATGGTAGAATATCAAATTTACCAAAGTTTGTAGATTACTTGTTAAACTCTTATAATGAACAAAATTTGCTTACTTGGAGGGAAGGATCTATTCCAGAAGATGAGATTTGGGTAAAAATTGGGGGGGACCATGGCAAGAATTCTTTAAAATTTACTTTACAGATAGCTAATACAGCCAAGCCCAATGCTCGCAACAATACAGTAGTGATAGCCATTGCAGCAGTTAGAGACACACATGACAACATGGTTAGGTTTTTAGAAGGTGACCTGGCTAGTGATCTCAAACCACTTCAGTCTCATTCGTGGAAAAATAAAAAAACTCAAAGTTTTCCTCAATGGTGACTATGAATTTTTGTGCAAAATTTATGGTCTCTCAGGCCCATGCGGCACCTACCCGTGTCTGTGGTGCGTGATGCCACGACGAGACATGCACAAACCCAGTGATCAGTGCCAAGCTAGATCACTGAAAAGCATTCTCGGCGAAAATTTAGCCTTCGTGGCAGATTCAACGGGGAAAAAAGAAGTTGCCAAGTTTCTCAAGCAGACAAGTCAGCATATGAAGCGCTGGTTTAAGAATTTGCCAAAGAAAAAAAGAGAGGCACTCCTCAAAACCTCAAGAGACCAAGGGAATTTATTGAGGGCCAAGCACAGAAAGCAAGACAGAGAGGCTATCATGGGCTGCCTGCCTACTTTGAAGCTATGCACCACAGTACCTGATCTTGGGTTACTAAAGCAAGGTCAACTTGTAGCTGTTGCTTGTGAGGACACATGGTACCAAAGTAATTATATTTATTGTCGCTTAATATTATAAATACTCAATAAACACCATTAAATTTCCATCACAAAATGTTTTGGATATTAATAAATATATCACAAAATGGTTGGGTGTTAAACAATAAATAAAAGACAAAATATATTGGATGTCAAACAAATATATAAAAAAAATGCTTTGGATGTTAAACTTAAACAACAAGCTTGATAAAAGGCAAACTTAAAAACCAATCATTATGTTGGCATTATTATTTTCTTTTATTTCATACCTCTGCGTTTGAATAAAGGGTACCGGTAATAAAAAAAATATCTTGGCCATAGATCAAAATGCTGTGTTTTGTATTTCAATTTACACCAGCTGCTGTGGTAGAGGAGAGTACTGGTGACATGAAGGTAAAGGTAAAATTTGCCACACTTGGGAAAGGATTGGGAGTCTTCTCAAGGCCCATTGGCAAGGCTCATGAGATTTCACGGAAGAGCATATTGGAAAAAGACTTAGAGTCATCCATGGTGGAGGAAGATCATGGTTGGTTGAAAATGCAGTTGAAATTCAGGAAAAGTTTGAAGGCATATAAATCAATTGCAAAAGGTAAGGTACTGCTTGCCGTTATTGTCAATGAAATGTTTCTTGAAAAAAAAAATTGCATCAAAGATCTATTGCATTATTTGTTGATTATTATACAAACCTTTAGTTTCTGTTAGTTATTTTTTTTTCTACAAAATTTAACTTAAAGACCTAAGGCTAATGATGAGGATCTATGCACACATATTTTCAGCATAAATTAGCTTCAGGTCACTGTGAGGTGCTTTAATTGACATGTCATTATGTTAGTCACGTTGTATTTAATGCAGTCAGACATTGGGTGGGCTGAGAAAAAAAAAAACAGTCTAGACATAAAAATAAAATGCAAACGAGGCTTTTAGGTGATTTCTGTTGCTTTTATCAGATTTGCCACCAGAAAAAAAACATAAGCTTGCCAAGTTTGATTTAATCACCACAAGAAATGGTTAAGTCACAGACGTTTTTCTAAGTTTGCAGCCTCAACATATTTTTCTATACCAAAGTATGGCGTATTTTTTAAACTTTAAACAGCTGTAACATTTTATTGTTTGTATATAGATTTTGAAAATATAAAGTGTTATATATAGATCTAGACCCTTTTCAGAATTATTTGGAGCTTTTGAAGAACAAGGAGTAGTTTAGCCCCTGGGTGGCCGTCACCGTGTACCGGCCAAATCAAACTTTTGCATCACTTGAACCGGCCGTGATGCTAAACAATTTCACTGATCGCTTTTGTTTCCGCTCCTGTGCAATCTTTGTTTATCCTTCCACCATATCAGATCGATAGCCGTGCTTATCAGTTCACACAAACTCTGAATCTACATAAAATCCGAGCCAAGGTAGGTACATCCGCCATTTTTTTTTTGCTTTGAAATAAGACTATAACAGTATAAGAGTGCTACCATTGGCTAATAAGGTTATAGCAACTTTATTTTTGGCAGTTATATGTTAAGTCGTAAATTTAACACCATGGACTTCAATCCTAGACTGGCCCCCAGAGGATAAACCACGTGTTATATGCATTCCCTCCGTTTTAAGGGGGGGGTGGCCGGTATGGGGTGTATCACCGAGTTTCGTGTTCCCCGATACCGGCCAGAGATAAGGAAGGCCTTTATGCTTCAAGTAAAGGGTAGAAAAAGAGAAACTGAAGTCTATTTCTGAAAAAGAGGAACAGATTACAATGTTAAAAGATTTAAATGAGCCAAGTATACAAACCAGGACGGACAATAATGCATTCACTGATCAAGTTAGAATCACTATCATGAATTTAGAAGCCTGTGGTATTGCAGCGTCAAAATGCTCGGAAGTTATCCAGATAGTCAGCAAGAATATGTTTGGGAGAACGCTTGACCTTCCACACAGGACAACAGCTGACCTGATTGTGGAAGAGGCCCGCGCACTGGCCAAACTCCATGTGGCAGAATGTCTTAAAGAATCAAGCAACGCGACTCTGCACTCTGACGGAACAAGTCGACAGAAAAAAAAGTTCGTTGGACAGCAATTGACCTTGGACGATGGCAGGCTATTAAGTGTAGGGTTTAAGGAGGTGGCTACTGAGGATGCCCAAACTCTTCTGGAGACAACAGCAGACATGTTAGAGGAGTTAAGTGAGTTATATAATGAAGAGAAAGATAACCTGTTCCTACAGTTTATAAGTAAAATCACGTCAACAATGAGTGACCGTGCCCAGTCTGTTATGAAGAGTTTTAGCCAAAAATTTGGAGAAATGAGAAATTTAGTGGTAGGAGAAAATGTTAGGACAACTTTTGTTTTGCAATGCTCATTTTTTATTAGGAGTATCATCATGTTGCCAAGAAGCTTTGAGAGAGGTGGAGGAGAAATCATCAAACACACAGGAAGTGCTTTAGGTTGTGACAAAAGTCCTATATCTGGGGTAGCAGAGGAGAAATTTCAACCCTTAGGTTTTTAAGAACTGTAATGTTATGTTGAGGTCCAAGAGGAGATGAGAAAAGTGATGTGCGTGAGGACTGGCTAGCCTTTTGTGACAGCAAGAAGATAAAAAGTAAAATAACAAGATATCGAGCCAACAGATTTAACAACATATTTGAAAATGCAGAAATTATTATAGTACTTGCAGACAGCATAAGAATTTTAAGATCGTTTTTTGACAACTGCCTAGAGAAAACTAATAAGCTTCACCAAAGTATAAGTTTAGATGCCAAGGATGAGAGGATCTTGGTTTTGGTGTGTGGTCTGGCACTTCTCCACATTTATGTCAGCAGTCCCTACTGGAGGTTGGTCAATAGCAATGATAAGCAGTAAACTGACCTCCCAGCATATATGATGGTGAGGAACATGTCAAAGTAGGAAGAGGAGCCAGGCCTTATGATGGAAGACAGTTGTAATGGGATATTTGATGGAGAGTTTCAGGATGTGAGCGTTCAGCACTGCTGTTTTGTGATGGACTTTGCAAGCGATCAAAAGGAGCAAGTGGAACGGGTTGTAAAGGCATGTTTGGGAAAGATTGTTGAGGTAGCAAAACAGCAGCTGACGGAGTTTTTGGATGATGGGAGATATGCTGGAGAACTGAGTGAAGATGTGAGGAAAGAACTGGAAAGTCGCCCACAAACCAACTTGGCAGGGGAGCACGCTTTTGGTGACCTCGACCACGACATGAATGCACGGAGGCACTGCTCGATTTTCAATAGAAGCACCAAACAGATGTTGAAAAGAAATATGACCATGGCATGGTTGGAAGATAAGGAAAGTATGGAGAAGGACGAGTTAATGTTATTCAGTTGTTTACATGTGTATGGCCTTGAAACTTTTTATTCTTGTTCTCAGTAGGATGTTTTGTCTAGCTGTAAACATCTATAGGTAAACATCTGATAGTAAAGAAAAAGATTGCTGCGTCTGTTCTGACAGTAAACAGCCTGGCGGCAGAAAACGGTCGCGGACTGCTTGCACAAAGTGTCACAAAGGTCTGCATGGGACTTGTCTTGCAAAGCATAAGTGCAAGAAATAAAAAATAAAAGATTTGGTAAGTTTACTGTTGTTTATGTGTTGGTATAAACGTTTCATTTTTTGGCGCAAATTTTCTAATTTTAGATATGCAAATTAGCTCATTAGACATAGAGTCAAGTCACCGGCTCTCGCACATACCCAGCTCCCGCACACTTGAGATGTAAATAAACCCTACATGCGATGAGCCCGCCCGGTCAACCTGACCTGACCTCTGGTTGACCGGGTCGGGTGTGGGCCTACCAGAACTAAAGTAGCGCTGCCTGTAGGCTGTGAGGAAAGGCTGGTGATGTGGATGAAGGAGTGTGCAAGGAGGGGCTTTGGGCGCACCATGCATCATGTGCAAAGGGCTGTGCAGAGCATTCTTAATCAACGGAAAGCTGTGACAGTTTTCAAAGACAACCTTCCTGGGAAGAAGTGGGTGTCACTATTTTTAAACCGTCACAAAGATGTGACCCTCAGGACTCCTCAAGCTCTGGGGTTACAGAGGGCTGCTGTCACTGAGGCCAAGTTGAGGGGACGGTTCGACACAGCTTTTAAAGAGATCCAGGCTGCTGAAGGAGATGTGTTGGACCACCCGTCGAGAATCTTTAATTGTGATGAAAGTGGTTTTCAGCTTGGTGGTGGAGGCTTCTCCAAAGTCCTGGCCAGCAAAGGAGACAAGCGGGTGTATCAGGTGTCCACTGACACCCATACCCAGATCACATGCACAGTCCTGGCCTGTGGTAGTGCCGCTGGAGAAATGCTAAGTCCACTTATTATCTTTCCAGGGCAAAGATTCGGATACGACCCTTTAGAGGGATTCAAAGAGGCGCATTTTGCGAAATCCAACAATGGGTGGATAGATGGGGAGATATTCACCTCGTGACTTGAAACTGCCTTTATCCCTGCTATTAACAACCTTCCAAAGCCAGTGCTACTGTTTGGAACTTTTGCTGACCTCAGTCTATATCCTTTTCCTGCTCGGAGAAATTTTTTTGGCTCTGAGCATGGGAAAGGAGAGGCTGATGGTGAAATGGGCAGATTCAGCCAAGCAATGGCTAGAGCTGTTGCCAAGGGACAGTGCTTCTGGAACGCCCAGGACATGTGCAGTGCTCCTTTGGACAACAAAATTACGAGTCAGAGGATCTAAAGAAATAGTAAGTTGTCATAAAAAAACAAACTTTTCTATCTTTAGTTTAAGTCACATAGCCAATGAGCTAGGCTTTTGACTAGAATCTCAAGTGAACCGTGTATGTTCTTTTACTTTCAGCTCCTTTATTCTGGTAGGAAAGGAGGAGATTCGGCGTGACAGGCCAGAGACATGTGTGGACTCTTCCTGGCACCAGATCCCTTCATCAATTCCAGAAAAAAAAGAACAATATTCTTGCAGGCAGAAAACTATCTTGTTTCTGCAATGCCTGCAAAGAGGAAAAGGGTCTGTGTGACAACTCTGAATTTGTACAGCCCTTTGAAATTTATAAAATGAAACCCAGGTAAGTTTTTGTTTTCAATATACTTCCATTACCACATGCAATTTATTCTTGTTATTAAGGTGATATATTTATAGGAAATTAAATTATTTTACTACCTGTTATTTATGATATTGGTTTTGACTTTACAGCAAACCAGTGGATGCAGAGGTTGATAAACCTAACATTCCCGTCCCCGTTCCAGAAGAAACAGAAATGAGAGCAACCTCACCAGTATTGACCAGGTACATTAAGTTAACATTTTATCAGCAGCTTTTATACTTCAGATCCTCTAAGAATATTTTATTGTTGTTGTACATAAATTATATTCATCATTCCAATGAGTTATTTCAAGAATTGTCACAATCATTTTTCAGCACTGATATTCCCCAAGTTGGACAATGGGTGGAGATAAAAGGAACTGTGGAGGGCAAAAGAAAACAGGACATGTCCTACTTTGCAAATGTAAGTAAAATATCAGTGCTGTCATGTATGTTCTGTTATAATAAATACATATTTTATAACACTTAGATCTGTTTTATCTTGATAGTCAGGATATTTGACACAAACGTTGTTGCTATTACCCAGTACATGCATTTTCTTTCTCCGCAATTCAATTTGTAATATTTTTTCATATTTATCTTTTCTAGGTGGTATCAAGGAATTTTTTACTGCCAGTTTTATAAAATGACAAGCTCTGGAGCATATATGTTGCTCTGCCAAGAGCCTATCACATTGTGCCGGGAACACCGGAAAACTATCGCTGGCGCATTATTCCAGCCCCCCAGACAAATGCCAGAGGCCATTTTTTTTCAATTAAACCTTTTTTCCACATTAAAAACTTTTTTACTTTCCATTTTCTTAATTTTCATACAAAATTGAACTATTTAAAATGTTTTTATTAATAATCTAGGACTAAAAAGTGTATGAGTTGACAGGCGACTCCCGTCAGCAAATTACAGTTTTAGGGTGTGCCTGTGCTGACGGGACATTGCTGAAGCCGCTCATAATATACCCTGGCCAGCGGCTGAGTTTTGATCCTGCCATTCAGTTCCCTGAGTCAACTTTTGACAAAACAAAGAATGGCTGGGATCAATGGTGAGGTCTTCACCAAATGGATGGAGCATACGTTCATATCACATACTAAGGACCTAGAGAAACCAGTCATTCTTTTTGTGGATGGCCATGCCAGCCACATCTCCATGGCCATCCACAACGTGTGCCGAAATGCTGGCATTTTTTACTATCTCCTCCCAAGTCACGCCAGCCACATATTACAGCCTTTGGACCTGGTGCATTACAAGGCACTAAAGGCAGCTTGGGCCAGCTCGGTGCGGAAATTCAAACAAATTCACGGGAGGGAGGTGAGGAAGGAGAATTTCGCATATATATATGTGTTTAAAGATGCGTGGCAGGCGTCATATGCAAAAGAAAAGGTAGTGAAGTCATTTGAGGCATCCGGCCTTTCTCCCTGGGATCCAGACAGGCCAGATTATTCAAAGTGTGATGCCTCAAAGATATTCATACCTCGCCCTTGGCCTGCTCAGCCTACCTCAGGATCGCCAGCCAGCCCAGCACTGGGTCCATCGGCCAGCCCAGCACCCGGTCCATCGGCCAGCCCAGCACCCGGTCCATCGGCCAGCCCAGCACCAGATCCATCGGCCAGCCCAGCACCAGATCCATCAGCCAGCCCAGCACCAGGTCCATCGGCCAGCCCAGCAGCACTGGGTTCATCGGCCAGCCCAGCACTGGGTTCATCGGCCAGCCCTGCCCAAGGTCCACCAACATGCCTAGCCCAAAGCCCACCAAGAAGTCTTGCCCAGAGTACACCGGGAAGCCTTGGCCTGTCAAGCGCCACAGCACAAGAACCATCAACTACCCCTGCCCCAACCCCATGGCCATCAACTACCCCTACCCCGACCCCGGGCCACCAATTACCTCATTGGTGAAGGGGCTTTCGGAGACTTTGATTTTGACTGTTCTAAAAGGAGAAATGCGTCACTGCACAACAGGACTGCTGTGCACACAGTACATAGGAATAAGACTATGAAATATTTGGAATCTAAAGACGATGTAAAACGCCACCAACTGTTTTGCGTCACTAGGAAAATTGCTCCAAGTTTAAGAAAAGAAAGTAAAGAACAAGAGGAAGCTGTTAAGATTGCTATAGAACAAAAGTTTGTAGACAATCAACAGCGAAAAATTGTGCGGGAGGGGATAGAAATGGAGAGGCATTCTAAATTGATGGACAACATTTATAAATACAGTGGGCCATGCAAAACACCCTCAGATGTTGATGAACTTATGACAAGACTTAAGTCTGAAAATAGAACAAAAACTTTTATCACGGAGACTGAAAAATCAGATCAGATATCAGAAGACAGTTAGAAATAAAAAGAATTTAAAAATGGGCACTGTTGATTTTATGGTGGAGAGTTTGAAATTTGTACTTTCAGTTTCAGAGGAGATAGTTCTGCACTGATGTTGTTTGGATTTGTCCTCGACACCCCCTAACCTTCATTAAACATTAAAAAAGAGGATGAGCAGTTACCGCAGTTCTTTTCTTAGATCAATGAAGTTTTGAAAATTGGTTTTTGTTCACTTGTTGCACTTTTAGCTTGCAAAAATTTAAGAGTACTGCCCTATCTGTTGAAATGTAGCTTGATGTTTCTAATTCTATGATTGTATGAAGCTTGAACTTGAAATAACAAATATAATTACTTCAATGGGTATATCTATTTTGAATATAATATTGTCAGTTTTAGGTTTTTGAAAAGAATTGGTTGTTAACTTTATCTGACTTAAACTTTAAAATTTCTAGTAAAATATGATCAATGATATGGTTTAATCCTTATGTAAGGTTTAAAAAAAAATAAGTCCTTTCCTGTCAGTGTCAGCGGCAATTTTTTTTTCTAATATTTGAAGTTGCCTTAGTTCATACTGATAACTTGCAATTTGCATTTGTGAATTATAATTGCTTAACATGCTAAACTTTGTTTAGTTTGATTTTTACTTGATCAAACTCCCTTTGCTTTTACCAATTTCTGAGTTTTCATAATTGGTTTTTAACTTTTATGTACCTTTTGTCATGCTCTTTTCTTACCTTTATTGATATTTTATATAAAATATGTCCTGTTTGATTTTTCTTCCATTGTGTAGAGCTAGAACTGATGAAAAAAGGATGTCTTTGCTATGTCTATAGCTTTTACAGATGTTTTCTTATGAATTTTCAAAAGTAACGATTATTGGCTTAATTTAGCTTTTGTTGTACTTCTAGCTTGCAACTATGAGCAGTTACAAATGTTCAAATCTGTTTATTTTGCTTTTTCCATAGTGAATAGCTTGAAGCAGTGAAAAAAATTATGTCTTTATTATGTCTGTAGCTTTTACAGCTAATTATTAATTAATTTTTCAAATTTGCTAAAAAATGTCTATTTTTGTCTCCCTTGCCGAAAAGTGTCAAAAAAGCATTTTTTCCATTTTTGAGTTAATAAAAAGTCACTTTGTTTTATTCAATCTCTCTTTAAAAAATTGAGTATCTTCACTGTATTATAGAGAGTGGGTGAAAGCAGTTTGGGTACCTTGTGATGATTATTTTTTTAATTATGACCTCTCAAAAATAGCAATTCACACAAATACGAAAAATACGCAAATTTTCAAAATTTCAAAGTTCCATAACTTCAGTAAAAAACATCGTAGAAAGAAAAATTTGGTATCAAATTTCTCAGTATGCAAAGGCCTTTTCAGACCAATAGCAATAATGAGCTCAGCTACAATTTAAAATTCTAGTTTTGAGTACCTATTTGAAGTGTCAAGCTTGCAAAAAAAATTAGAGACAGAATTTGATAGCCACTAAACTAGTTTCAAAAGTTTGGAGATATTATTGTGTTGACATTTTATGTGAATGAGG
>BMAT01003438.1:24213-44251 GCA_019649035.1 Elysia marginata
AATTAATATTATTATTGGATAACTCAAAGTTCAAACTTTAACTTTTTTCGCAAGGTGTTTGAAACTGTGCACTGGATAGGTTGATTTGTAATTGCATCAACCCATCCAGTGCACATTTAATCTCTCTCTCTCTCTGTTGCCTTAGCAGTTTACCATATGACACTTTAAAATGCCAATCCTACCATGTTCCCTTTGTTTCAGACAAACGTACCAAAATAAAAAACAACCACAGTATCCTATTTATTAATCCTAACATGTATTTCAAATCTGACCTTAAAAAATATTCCATTACTTTGAAGAAACTGAGTTCCATACTCCAATTTAGCACCTACTGTACGATACTTGATTGACAAAAATCCTGCAGAAGTTGAAGTTAAGTACAGACTACAATATCATACAGCCGAGAACGATTTCTTCGATTTCTTCTTATTGCCCTCAAAATCATGCTTTAATCAAACTTCTTCGATTTCCACTGGTAATGTCCTCTTTAATCCCTTTTGACTTCCACTCTTTCATTGAGCTAGATCGACCAGTAACACTGATCCTTTGAACTATTTGCATGCCATATTGCTACAAAGGTGTTGATACTGATAACTGAACAAGTTAAAAAGTTTGCAATTACAGCCACCCATATTGTCCGTCTTCAACAACCGCGCTATTGCAACAAAAATGCCGCTTTCCACCTGTCCCCCCACACAAACACCAGTCTTGACTCAGCCAGATGGGCTGAGCACAAACACAGCTAAACACTTAGCATACCTTTTCTCCTTACTTACTCCCCACACACCATAATTATGCGCCCCCCCCCTCTTTCTCTGTGCGTAAACGTTGTTTAACAGACAGTGCTGTTCCGTCATCACAGTCAGTCACACACAAGCTTTGATCATTCATATTGATGTCGCTTCCCCCACCCTCTCCCTCTTCTTCCTCACCGTAAATCAGCAGACAGTCTGTGGTCAGCTCTTTGAACTTACACCACAAGCAAAGTGACAAAAGAAAATAATATTATTGTAACGATACTAACAGTAACATTCACTTAACTTGAATCAAGGCCCTAGATCTACTCTAAATCGCCAATCTATACATGCTTTTGAAATAGAAATAAACAGTTTTAAAAGAAAAAGTTTCTTGATTTTGACTTCTGGATTAAAATGTCAAATTCTTTCGAAGTGGACAAAGGAAAACTTTCTACAAAAAAAATTTGTTCGAAAATACAAAATTTTCAAAGTGAGGATTGACAAGACAGATTGCGAAACAGACAAAGATTTGCCAAGAGTCAGGAGCTGGAGAAAGCCTTATTTTGTTTGGGACAGGCAAGTTAGGAGCATGTCTTTAAAATTGAACTCTTTCCCTAAGTCTGGCCTAACCCTGTGCTGACCTACAAAAATTGATTATTCATAATTTATTGCCTTTGACATCGGAAGTTCACACACCCTTTCCTTGAATTTTGAAAAGATTAAGATTCTCCGACGAATGCGAAGAAAACCTGCTTGACTGTATACATTACAATCAGATTATATGAACTGGACCAATATTTTAGGGCTTGAGTTAAATAATATTATATGTATATGTAAATCTTGCTTGTATTGCCTGAGAAGCTCAAAGGGTTGCAAAACTTAATATTAATTAATTGGGCGATTGAAGAAGCATAAAAATATGTAGGTGTATTTACTGGGACTCATAGGCGATGTGATGTGAAGTCACAAAATTTAAGTTGCGCACAATTTTGATAACATGAGAATGGTTAACTGTTAAGAACTACATTGTAGTACATGTACTTTGCTCAACCTTGCTGGCAAAATGGACAAACGTATACTATACATGTATAGCTCTCCTTAGAGGTCTCTTAACTTCAAAATAAAAAAAACTGCTGGTGATTAAAAAAAAAAAAAGCTTGGACATCAAAAGTTCTCATTATTTAAACAAACTAAGTAATTTCAAATAGATCTACCACTATTCCTGGCTTCATGCTTTCTACTGTCTTGAAGGTAGCATAATGCCATGCTCAAAGCACTATTGTATCTGGCTAAACTAGTAGCCTACTAAGTAATTTTTCACCTGTTGCTATGATTCTTTTAAACCTATTAAAATACAAATTTGAGAAATAGCATAAAATTGAAATACATGTATTAACCAACTGTAGAATTTTTATAATGTCTTTTTATAATATGAGGCAACCAGGGTGAACAAGGCACAAGTTGGAGTTAAATGACACACATTGGGCCCGACCTGGTCGATTAATGTCATTCATGTCCTTACATAATTGCGTATTGAGGCTTCCGGTTTCGGTGACGGGTCGTGTTTTTCATCTGATTTGGATATTAACTTGTCATTTTTTCTGCTTTCCTTTGGGTATTTTTTGTCATATAGGTATTTTCTTAAGTTATCTTATCCCCTTCATTTGATTTTCTTATAGATCTAGCGAATGACAGTCGTGTGCTCTTATTTTTTTTCTTTTTCTGCTTTCCGATTTTTTTGGAATGAGTCAAGATTTAAAAACTTCATCTAGATCTAGTGTGTAGAATCAACAACGAACATTGTTTTTGAAAGTATTTTTATGTTCTTGATGTTTTCACATTTAAGCGTAAGATTCTACGTTTGACTGTTTCAAATTTCAAACATAAAACTAAAGCTGTGATAAACGAACGCTAACTTTAAAGCCTACAGCGGGAATTTCCAAGACACGGTGCACAAAGAACTTTCAACATAAATTGAAATACACGTCATAGAAAACAACTATTTTAATTTTATTGAACGAACATCAAGCTTTAGCAATGGCTATGTTTCAAATAGATCTAGGAGTTTGTTGCGTTGCGATTCAAATTTTAAATCTTGAAAATAAGCTCTCATGGACCTCAATTGAATTTTACAAAAAATACGCCTAGTTTGCTCCCGGGATTGGTTTAATAAATGATGTGCAAATTTTCAGACCTTTGCATAACGTTATTGTCTGTGAGTGTGAGGCGTGAATTTCTAATACACACTACAGACAGACACACAGAATGATACTACATATAGGTACTATTACTAGAAAAGATGTACCCAACCTGGTCGAGTAATTGACTGGACTGTGCCAAACGTTGCCTTTCTTTTCTTCATGTCTTCACATTATTGCGTATTGAATGTCCAGCTTTGAACGGATCAATTTAATCTAATCACAAATTTTCTTCTCTCAAAATCATATCTTCGACACCCCCCCCCTCCCTTCTCCTATAAATTCACCCTCTCTTTATCTTATTTTTATCTTTACCCATTTGGCTACTGATTTATTCTCTTTATAAATCAATGCATTATATATATATATATATATTCCCTATTTTCTTCTTTGTCTAATAATCCCCACGAAGCAACATCTCGGTCTTAAACTTCAAAGCAGAGCCTTAAAAACAAAAACTCACGTAAAAGCTAAGTTCCATCTAGACTTAAGATTTAAATAATATTCTATATCTAGATCTAAAAGTTAATAGAGCTAAGTCAAATTTTAGAAACTTAATCTATAGCCTACTGTAAAAGTGTAAGTGTAGATCTTAGAATCTAGATTCAACGACGAACTTGGGAAGCCGGCAATAATACTAATAGGCTCTAAAATTTAATTAGGGGTTTTCTTCTGCTTTCCATCTTTTTGGATGTGTAAAGTTGAATACATCTCTTTATCAATGAATTTGACCTATATTTCCAAAATGTCACGTGGGTCTTGGGGTCAGCGGGGGGTTCCATTCAATAATCTCTTTCGGATTCCCGCCATTCCATGCATAATTTTATGTTACGCGAGTGCCGATAGGTCTAGAAAAGTAGTAGCATTTCATTGGTTGGTATAAATAGTAATGGCGGATTTCATTTGGGGTGCTGCTTGGGTTAGATACTATGTAAATAATGTCACTTGAATTTCCTTGCCTCTTGGAGCTCGGCTGAAGATTTTGTATTCGGGCTCGTATACATATCTAGATCTAGTTTTTTTGCATGTAAAAGAAATACTTAAATTAATTATATCTTTCACGGCTATAAAGCACACTGAAAGTAATTATTTTGGGATGACAAATTTGAGTGACAACGTTTCTGTCATTTTCTAGATCTACCAAAATTTAATGATGTACGAAAGCCAGTCAACACCGATACACCCAGTCCCACTCCCAAGGCAAGATTAGAGAAGGGATTTTGGCCTAGAAATTACAGACTTTAAGCAGCAACGCGTGAGTATGACGGGAACGTCTGTGGGTCTATTTTTAGGAACTGGTTTCATTATTTTTATAGTTTCCTCTATCTGCTTTCCCGATTTTCACGTACGCGTAGCTAGACACGGTGCGTGTGCTTAATGTCTCTAGTATCAAGAAAAGTGGGGATTTCATAAAATGCTTTGAAAAGCTGACCAAGGTTCGAGTCCAAGGATGGCAACTTGGTTGGTGTATCTTTTTTATCATCTAGATCTAGTCTAACTAAGGCTGTTAAAAGTGACCCTAAACAACATCACAAACAGTAACCCCAAAAAAATCCGCCACAAGGCGGTTTGTTGACCCCAATAGTCACGTGACTATTTCCGGGTAGTAATAGGTCAGATTCATTCTTGAATTTCCCTGCGTTGTTGTGTTTGTTCTAAACTTTCTTTACCTTTATACATTATTCATTATTTTATTGTTTCCAATTACGCTTTTCTACGACGCAACATCTCGGCCTTCATCTCCTAAAATGGAAGTGAACATGACATGCAGAGCGGAAACGGGAAAGCGGAAAAAAACATGTAAAACCTGAGACCTAATCTATACTCTATGTTAAAAAAGTCTTCCGTGTCTAGATCTGAAATAAAGATGACCTCATTTAATTTCTAGAACTGAGTCAGGTTTAAAGGATTCATCAACATTGTAGATCTAGATCTAATGTAGATTCAATGACGAACATTGTTTCTTGGAAGTATTTTTTGTTATTTTTTTGACGTTCGTTAAAATAATATAACAGTTGTTTTCTATCACGTGTATTTCAATTTATGTTGAAAGTTCTTTGTGCACCGTGTCTTGGAAATTCTCGCTACAGCTTTTTTAAAGTTCGCGTTCGTTTATCACAGCTCATGTTTGAAATTTCAAACAATCGAACGTAAAAACTTACGCTTTAATGTGAAAAGTTCAAGAACATAAAAAAAAACACTTCCGAAAACAATATTGGTCGTTGAATCTAGATTAAATCTAGATAGATCACACTAGATCTAGATGAAGTGTTTACATCTTGACTCATTCCAAAAAGATCGGAAAGCAAGAAAAAAATATAAAATTTAAATTATAGGGCCTATACCGGATCCCCAAGTTTGTGGTTGAATCTAGATTAGATATACACATACAGTATAAAGTTTCTAAAATTTGACTTAGCTCTAAAAAATAATTCATATAATGTAGGTTTTACTAACTTTTAGATCTAAATCTAGAAGATTATTTAAATCTAGAGTCTAGATTAGGTCTAGGTTTAGATCTGACCTAGGTTTTGGGTGAGTGTTTGTCTTCGTTTGTTTTGCCCCCGAGGCATGGTTACATCCATATTTTTTTTTAATTATAGAAGCTGAAGACCGAGAATAATGATGTTGCTTCGTGAGGATTATGAGAAAGAGAAGGAAATAGGGACTATAATACATACCATTAAGAAGAGGATAAAAGAGTAGTTAACAGGGATGCAAGCGGCTCATGCTAAAAAAGCAGGAAAATTTTTACACTCTGTAGCTGCCCTTATAGAACTTTTGATTAACCAATTCAAAAAGATAGATACTACTCTGTACAAGTGCCTACACAACTATACAACTAGAGGTAAGTGTTTGATTTTCTATGACTCTTAATTTAGGAACTTTTCTTAACTTTTAGGTCATAATTTTTTCAAGTTTTCCTGCTTTTTTGTATTCAGAAAACTGAAAAAAAAAATCGGAATTCCTGCAAAAATCGGAAAACTTGCACCCCTGAGTTAAACTAAAGGGGAAAGATAAAAATAAGAGAAGGTGATTTTAATGAGGGGAAAGGGGGGTGAGGACAGCTAAAGCCAGAGACTTGATTTTGATAGAAGTTGAACATTTGTAATGAGATGCAAATTGATCTGTTCAAATTTGGACATTCCATACGCAATTATGTGAAGACATGGAGAAAAGAAAGGCAACGTTTGGCACAGTCCAGTTTATTACCCGACCTACATCTTTACTAGTGCTATATCTTATACATGTATAGAGAAAGAGTTATCAACAGTCTCTAAAAATTACCCTTGTTGACGAGAACTGAAAAAGATTTAACAGTAGGTTATCTTCATCTTGACTTACAATTTAATTAATGTATGCAGAGAATAAAATGGTTTACATATAGCCCAAATTTTAAGTGCTCTAACTGGGAACGACTTGTGGCTGTTCAACCCTGGTTATCTCACGTCTCTTTGAACATGGATGTCATGAACATTATGATTTATACTTTAAGTTCCAGGTATAACCCATTTCAACTTTATTCCATGACGTATTCTGATCAATATATCTGATTTAGGGATTTGTATAATTCAACATTAAACTTTGTTCCAATGGGGTTCAAAATATCAAAACTAGACTGTTAGGCATACTATCATAATTATTCTTTTTACATAACGCACTTTTTCATATCACTTAAAAGTTTAACTCATTATTTTTTTTATGAAACTAGTTGTTGGTTCAACCTTTACAAACCTGCAGTGACCAAGATATAGCCCATTGCTTTATGACAACATTCAAGCCGCGAACAATCTTACCTTGTCCACAAAAGAGCGCAGACATACTTTGCATTGGTGCAAGTTCTTTCCATTGTGCAGGTTCATGTGTTTCTTGAGGGTGATCTCCTGAACAAAACCTTTCCCACACACTGTGCACCGCCAAGGCCTCTCTCCGGTGTGCATTAACATGTGCCGGCTGTATGAACGGGTGTCTCTGAAAGTTTTCGGACACTCTGGACACTGTATACCCTTGTTAGGGCAGTGCACTTGCTTGTGGTTGCGAAGATTTGCCATCAACCGGAAGCTTTTCCCACACACATCACAGATATGCGGCTTTTCTCCCGTGTGAATTGTACAGTGGTCTTCTAACACACGTTGGCTTACAAAAGATTTTCCGCACACTGCGCACATGAAGCCTCCACCTTCATGCATTCTCATGTGGCTCAGCAAGCCTTTCTCTCGCATAAAGGTTTTCCCACAAACCTCACAGGCATAGGGCTTGATGTCTGCGTGCCGTACACTATGGAAATCTAGTTGATCTTTGGTTTTAAACTTTTTAGGACACTTCGGACACTGAAAGGAATTGCTGTTGAATTCTTTGCTATGTCTTTTTCTAATGTGTGTCACCAACAAACTTTCAGACTTGAAAGTGTTCCCACAGAACAGACAGAGGTTATGTTTGATTGGCATGCCTAGATGTGAAAGCAAATGCCTGCGGAGTGATCCAAGGCTAGAATAAGTTTCCCTGCACAGATCACAAGAATAAAAACTAGAACTTGGAATATGTACTTGCATGTGAACCTCCAGAGGTTGCTCATTCTCAATGACTGTTTTACACAACGGACAAGATCGCTTATTACTCTTGGAATTCTCCTCATCTTTATCTATTATTTTAATGTTACACTTGTGGTCAGAGCCGCTAATTTTTGTTTTGTTTTGGGAATGTTCTGGAAAAAGATATAAGGACGAGTGAGATTCAAGATCACTGTCTTTGGATTCTGAAACAGTCAAAATTTGAGAATTAGAATGGGTCTCAGGTTTTAAACAAGTTTCTTCTTTCAAAGATTGATTTTTGATGGTTTTTAGAATCTTTTCTTTAACATCTTGAAACCTTGATGAGATCTTCACACTACGTCCACTACGCCTCACAGACGTCAGAATTTTCCCTTTTTCCTTCCTTGAACAGGCATACAAATGTTTGATCTCAGATTTCTGAGGTTTCGATTTTGAGGGCTTCCACTGAGGTGGAACTTGAGACAAAGTATCATTTTCAATTTGACCACTATCATATACGTTTTCAGAAATTTTTGGAGTGGCATCTTTTATGTCTCCAATTAAAGTCTCCTCATCAGTTGTCGTTTCTGCTGTTGGTAGGGTTTTAGCTGCAAATCTGTCCTGAATGTTGTCTTGAGGAATATGTACTTTGTCAATGTCTAGATCCAGAGATTTTCTAAAGTCCTCAAACATGACGAAAATCTGAGGTAGGCATTTTTCCTCCAGTTTCCACAAGATGTAATTGAATTTGACAACATCACCTCCAAGTAAACCACAGGTTTGAAACAGATCAAACGCAAAGGACTTTCCGGTATCAAACAAAAGGGAGGCTCCTGCTCTTTGGATCACCACAGTCTCGGTTTCAACGACCTGAGAAAGGCTTTTTGAATTTTGAAAGTGACTGTAAAAACAGTTCCATGTTTGCAGTATATCAGTTTCAGCCATACTTGTTCACTGTGAGAAATATAATAAGAGAATTCGGAAAAAAGTAAGATCAGCAAAATTGATACATGTATATAATTATGTATATATTTCATATAAACTTAATCACAACAAAAATTGTTACACACAGAAAACATTGACTGAGAAATACAGCCTAGTTATAATACTTGTATGAGAGGGAGACAGGGTCATCTGAGCTTTTTTTCCCTATGCCTTAACTTACTTTGTCCACCATCACAAACGACAGAATTTGTCACAGCTTCAGATCAGGATTATAACCCCTTTTCCACCGGAACCTATTAAAAAAAGTTTGGTAGCTTGGAGAATAGGAACAGGAGTAATTTAAATTAGATAGAGAACAAGCGAAATTTATAGTTTATTGCTTCAATCTTGAGCTGAAATGAAGGCATGAGGTCAAGAGTTACGTCCCCTTACAGAAGAGAAGCTCGTGAAAAACTCTAGTTTCAACAGCTAATATCTCCTATTCAATTTGTGAAACTTTTACGCTATATTTGGACACTTAAAAAATTGCGGTCCATTTTCACTAAGTCGATAGAAATAATGTGAATATTGGATAACAAGATAGTAGAGTCAGGCATTATATTCTTATTGAACTTAAAGTCTCTTTGGATACAAGGTTGTTCTAAAGTGTTTCAAAACCGCATTATAGGCTCTATTGTAGAGGAAAACATGATAGTTCCAGTACATGATTGTATAAATCAGCTCAGCTTCAAGAGAAAAAATCCATTGGACAAATAAACTTGAAAATGAACATACACGTGCCCTTTGATTGCCAAAGTAAATAAATGTGCCCTTGGGTGACAGTGGCGGTTATGGTTGTTTTCTTGACAGGTATATAATCTCTCTCAACCTCTATATTTCTCTCGTCTCTCTGTTTGTCTCCGTTGCGCTCTATTTCTCTTCCTATTTTGCTTTATCCTCTCTCTATCTCATGATTTTAATTTTATCTAACTTTACATGCATTACCATTTAATGTCATTTGTGGTCGGTTTCTTGGAAAACTCAGCCAGCTGTTGGATCAAGTACTTGAGGCAATGCTGTTTGCAGCAAATGTCTGCCTTGCTTTTATCTTCTTCAATCAATAACCTTAAATTTGGTCAAAAATGAAAGACTTTCATTTCATATTACACATGTAGCACTTTAGTGTAAGAGTGACAGGTGAAGTATAGTGGAAATTTCATGACTTGAATTGCTTTGGGAATGGCCTAAAAGTAAAAGTACGAATTATGAGACTTCAAATTATAAAAAGGGGAGTTTACTGATCCCCAATAGTGTCTAACAGAATAATGCAATTACTTTCCCTGGTTGGAAACTACATGTAAGAAAGGGTACATACAGTGTGTTTTCTTTTCGGAGGGTATTTCATACAGGCTGCACTCGTACTGGTACTTAAAGACGCCATTTAAAAAACAGTTGAAAAAAAAAAGCTAAAAATTAGACTTGAAACAGCAAAAATGAGAACTGAAACGCAGTGGGATAAGAATAAAGACAATTGTGGTTAATTGTACCACTACCAGTGATAAATCAGCAAGTGAAGTGATGATTGAGCGTCAGATACTAATGCTACCATAAACAAAGGTTCCGTTCCCTCCCCCCCCCCACCCACCCCACGCATTATGATAGCTATGAAATTTCGGAACTTACATCATCGATCTACAGACCAGTTGTATGTCTGCAAGCTACATTGTGTGCTTTTTGTTAAAATCCTTACACAATCCAAGAGCTTAGCCCTAGTGGATGGATGACAGCATCTTTGTTCTTTTATTCCGTTCAAACAACCACCTTACTCTGCCCCCTATCGCCCAATCAACCAATCTTCTTCGATTTTGACAGTGCAAGCCAAAGCCTCTCAAATTTCCACCTCCTCTTCACCGAATGTTGACATTCGCCCTGCCCTAAGATTGTTTCCAACCCTTCTTATAATTATATTGATAACCTGCTTGCTGCCAGCGTATGTCTGTGAGCCCGACTCTCGCTTTACGATTTGATCACTGCATTGAGTGAGTGGTGTTGTCAGTTTTGCAACAAAGCCCATTATCAGTCTATGACAAAGCCAAGTACCACAGCGAGAGACAAATAGGTCTGGGGTTGTCTAATTCACAGTGGTCTAATTCTAACAACATACGCGACCTAATCCTATAGATGGGCTAGCAGTCGCACCTAGGTTAGCACTGATGTCCCTGCCTGTCTGCCCAGCACTGTGATGAGTCAGTGACTTTGTTTTATCCCAGCCGGTAGAGAGAAAAAATCTAAGCAGGGAAATGGATTTTTTTTAATTTCTTGTATCGGCTTCTAAAAAATTTAATGCCAAACTCTGTGAATTGTGAGAGATTTCAAAGCTGTTTACTTATTATATCTCTGGAAGAATCATTTTCCTGCACTCCACACTTTACAAATAGCCTGTAAACTCTACAGCAACTTGACAGCTTGAGGTCTTGCAGTGACAAGTAACTTACATTTTTGGCGTCACGTAACTTACCTCTGAATGCCACTACAAAAAGAACCCCAATCAATATCTACTATTGAAACAACTCTAGTTATGGGATGTCTTATCCATTAGAAACTTGTTTTGTGGTTGGAGGCTCTGGGATTGACCTACAGCACCTACATTTGGACTGACTATTTGTGTGAGACTGAAACTCTAACTAGTGAGTGTATGTTAAAAGAGATAGTTTGAACACTGAAAATTAGGGAAAATGTTTGTGGATGAGAGGGTTGACAATGTAAAATGTGACTAGGTGATGTGGAGTATGTTAGAGAATGATTCCATGAAGTTGTACACATTTCCAGACTGGTAAATTTTCTGCTTTTCCCCTCTTATACTAGTCCTGCCAAATTAACTAACGAGTCCCTTCTGCCTTGACATGTTGCATTAACTTCAGTTCTAAACATTTTAACCTCAAGAAAACTGAGTTCCATAGGATTAGGAACTTCTTTACCAATTCTCATGGGAAAGGAATGATGAATTGCATTGAGGGGAATCCAAGTCATGATTAGTCAGAAAAGCTATAAAGAGCAAAGCAGTGACATTTTTGTTCAGAATGAAACTTGCAGGAGTTGGGAGTTCACTAATGGAAAAACATTTTTTTATGTGGATACATCTGAAGTTCAAATCAAATCTAAGCAAACCTATTGAATAATCATAAAGTGAAAGAAGTTCAAGGGATGAGGAATGTATTTTATGTAAACTCAAATGTCTTTAGAGAAGGCCTGCTGTTTATAATGAATTGTATGGAGAAAAATAAGTTATTTTCAGAGTTGGAACAGAGGTACTATGAGTATGAGTACATAATCAGAGAGATAGAGTAAACGTGAAATAGAATCAACTGAGAAAGGGGATAGTGCAGCTTGAGTGTAAAATGAATGTTATGTGTCAAAACAGAAGTGGAGTATACAAGTGAGCTTAAAGAAGATAGATTTTTAAAACACCAGAAATCAATTCCATGGCAATGTCAATCCTCCTGTACCAGAAGATAGCAGAAATGATTCAAATTCCGTCCTGAGTAGAGTGAGTGAGTGACAGCTGTGGACATACCAAATCTAAAGACTTTTTGTGTTTCCTTCTGTGTCACGTAACTTACACCTTTTCAGGGTGGAATTTCTCTAAATACATGCAACCTATTGTCTTTGTTTGAATGCAGATGATAGCATACTAAGAGCTAGCTTTGAAAACAAAATGCCTCTAAACTGCTTTAAATATATGCTCTGCTCAAACCTTAAGAATGTGCCTTTAGTGTCACGTAACTTACATGGCAAGTAACCTTACTTTGGCTGACAGAAACATCAACAAAATCTGCTACAATAAGAGTTTTACTTGAAATACATTGAACTTGAAGTGACATATATCAATTTCACAAAAATTTGGTATTGTCTTCTGTTATTTGATGTTTGTGTTACAAAATTTGAAGCATTTATAAATTATGCATGTATCTTTTCCTTCTGATTTTGTGGGGAAATATTTAAGACTATCACTGAAAAAATGCTAAGGTGCCTAATATTTTGCAAACGAGAATTGATACTGAAACTTTGTCCCTTTTACTTTCATAGACAAACCAAAAATAAACTTAGAGTGGCATTTGAATTTTTGACAAAAACTTCTTTTCTGAATTGGAATGGCCCAGTTGATAACATAACTGTGAACATGGAGTGCATCTTGATCTAGATAGAATTTAGACGGGTTGTACTTACATGATTAATAATATTAATAAGGAATTTAGTACTCATAAAGTAGATTTTGAAAATTTATACCTTTTTATTTTAGAACTTGAACTTTTAAAAAACATACAAAGCGTCAAGGTCTAGTGTTATAGATTTAAATTGAGACGTAGTTTAAACAAAGAAATGATGCGCCTGGCTCTCATTCTATCGAGGAGTTAAGGATTTTGTTTGGTGTATTTAGGTAGGGCCCCAACATAATAATAAACAAGAGCTTTCCTGGATTACAGCTCAAAGTATCCTCTGAGTGAACGGACCATGGGAAACGAAACAACGAACTTCAACTTAACGAACTCATATTATCTCGGCTTCAACGAACCACACATTGTAAATGTAAACAAAACAACCACGTGAAAAATCAGCATTTCCTCTGAAAGTGTGCCAAGTTTCATTTAACAATCCGATGATGTTTAATTGGTCAAAATATGCGTGAACACTAACACCTGCAAAAAGTAAAGTACACCGCAAGAACGCTGCCTCCTTGTCCTCCAAGCCAGCGAAACTGTCTGGTCACGTTGCTACAATTACAATTAAGCCAATAAATTTTAAGGTAGATCTAATGAAGAAATGTAGACAGAAACAAGTTAGTATTAACCTTTAGGACGGGGGGGAGGGGGGGGGAAGCAGCAGCGAAAATTCCCGAGGTCATGTGATAATTGTTTTGTAATATGGGCACGTTGATTTTGAAACTTGTTAAAAGTTAAAAGGACCATTAATAGTGTTGCGTACAGGAGGCCGTTAACTACGCTAAACTATTAAACTACTGTAACTAATTATAATACGCTACTCTAAAACCCTAAGGATGAAAACACTAGTCTCGATTTATATAAATGTATCCCAACACGTGGGAAAGGAGGCCTCGGAGTCAGGTTGTAGAACAGAAGGTACTTTTGAAACACAACTTTCCACAACACTGACGAGTCCTCGAGAGCTGCAGTTCAGCCTCAGGCCCGCCGTCAGGCCTCGGCTTCCTTCGCCGATCTCCGTTACTGCACGGAGTACCGGGTCAAAGGTGACCAATTTCACCACAATAGCTTTATAAAATTCTAGCTAGAGTCTAGGTCTAGATCTAAATTCTAGATCTCATTAACAGTAGCCTAACTTTTTAACAATTTATAGTGGCACCCCAGGGTGGAAATCTAGATTCTAGATAGATCTGGATCTAGGATTCTAGATCTAGATCTAGTCTAAGAGATAGATTCTAGATATAGATCTAGTCTAGTTGCTCCGGCAGTCAATCAAAAAAATTTAGATTAAAATCTAGATTAGATGCTAGCCTAGAATAGATCTAGATTCTAAGATGTTAGAATAGATTCAATCTAGAAATCTAATCTAGATAAGATAGATCTAGATTAGATTAGAAATAGATCTAGATCTAGATTAGTCGAATTCCATAATCATGAAGTAGATCTAGATCTAGAATCTAACTTTTACTCTATTAGATGTACAGTCTAATAAATACCCGGTTGATTTTCTTGATTCTTTAGAAACTTACAGAAGAATTTACATTTAAGTTAAACTAAACTGTCAGATATACTTCGTGAGACGCCATTTTCTTGAGTTAGGGGAGAATCGACTGGTGGTAGTGTCATTTCACTCCATTGTAGGCCGATGGTTGTGCGCGTTGTTTAACAACCAAAACAAGAGACACCATAAATAGATTGGGCGTTTTTCTTGTACAAAATGTTTTTTTACTACCTTTTATGATGATGGTGTAGTTGGGAAGGTTGAAAGATAATGAAATTTAATAATTCGAATAATGATAATTTTTTCTTTTTAAAAAATAATGTGAGGAAGACTTCAGGACCACAATTTGTTCAAGCGTCATAATCTACTAGCTAAAAAAGCCAACTTGATGATGGAAGTTAAAAATAATAATTCATCAATCTAGGGTCATGCATCAAACCCTGATAATTTATATCTGAATACTTGAATCTTTCTCAATAACCAATTTTCCTGATGACCTCATTTTATTTTTAAAAATACACTTTTGTATAGCTCAGAATCATTTTGCGGACGTCCGAGAAAGCCATGACGCCATGACCATACTTCGATTGGTGCATTCGATTTTGTTTTCTGCCGACTTAAAAAAATAAACAAAACTATCGCTAAAATTGTCTTTTTAGACGTTAGATCAAGTTAGTTTAGACTCTAAAACAAAAATACAACGATGTAGATCTAGATAGCATCTTAGTAAATCTGTATGTTTAGAGTAGCAAACAAATCGCATGTGAAAAGAAAACAAAAAATCTGTGTAGATCTAGTCTAGATTCCGACATAATAGAAATGGATCTATATTATTTCATGGTGGAAAGGGTAAAAAAAATTTTGCCCCTGAACTTTTGCGGTTAAATGGTTTCAATCGGTATCCATACAACCAACCCTTTACCGTTTACTATACGAATGATGCAACATGCTATGACATGCTTAATCATGTATAGGGCCTACTTTAATAATCTGGAATAAACTGTAAATTAAAAATATTTTTAAAAATATGAAGCAATTTGTTTTAATAAATTGTACTTGACTACTGAATTTACATTTGAGGTTGAAACCTGCCACCGCATAACTGGGAAAGCTAGTCTTTATCTGCTCTAGATGTGATTTTGTTCTTGTAATGTTTTAATGCACTGAGAGCTTGACTTTGTAAGTCAACAACTAATGTCATCACTCACAGCTAGTTTTTCCCAGAATATTTATTTTCACAGTACCTTATCCAATACCGGTACTTCCTTTTCTTACCAAACCCTTATATATTTGTTCACACCAGGGTTTCTAGGAATTTCACAAAATTCAGCTCCTGTACAAAAAAGAAATTCCCAGCAAGCAATAAAACAACTGCATAGGCGCCTGTATTTTTTTTTTTTTTTTTGTTTTTTTTTTAATGCAGAAAGGTGGCTCCTACATCTCTACCATCAGAACACTGCGAGCATAAGAAGGTCACACACTGTTTCTGATGGCGGTGACACTCCTATGCAGTTGTCTTATTGTTAGAAAATTGAACAGGAGTCGCAGTAGAGCTGTGTAGATAAGCAAGTAAATTTTTTAAGAGTAAGGTATATATTTTAGCTCTAAAAATATTGACAAAACAAGTGAGCTGTCGGCTTTATGCCTTCGTCAGACAAAAAAAAAATTAAAAAAGCGTGTAAGACACTTACATAAATACGGACAGGACTAACAATAAAAGAAAAGCAATAATATTGTTATGAACAATGTAAAATATGAATGATGAGATAAATTTAAAAAAATAACCTAGAAATATAGATATAAATCTATCGGCAGATAAAAAAAAGAAAAAAAAAGGAAAAAGGGGGGAGGGGGTACTAGGGGGAAGGGGCCTGAGGATCCACGAAAATTGTAACTTAATTATATAGTGAAAGAAATGAAAAAAACTATCAATGAAAAACGAGGATTATTTGCAACAACTAAGAATGTATCAACTAGATCTAGACCTATCTGGAATTAAAAAAACAGATAAAGAACGACTTATCTTTTTCCAGCGCACTACTTGTACAGGCACAGGGTGGGTCGGTGGGTGGTAAATAAAATGGCCTTCAAGCTGACCATCGCAGAATGATAGATTTTTTCTTGAGATTTTCTGATACTCACCTCATCAAGGCCGTTCAGTGAATGAGGTCAACACAATTATTAAAGCAGAGCTAACTGCATTGCGCAACTCAATATGGCCACTCATTGAAAGAAATTGATAGAATTATTTGCACAAAAATTACAGTGCGGTTTGTTGCATCTCTTTAACGTGGCGCGGGGTTTTTTTTTCAAGCTCAGCCTGGAAAAGCGAGGCTCCCAAGCAAGTAAGAATACATGTGCGGATACTAAGAAAGTGCCTACCGCTAATTGATGCAATGCATAATAATGCGCAAGACAAGGGCAATGACCCGATGACCGCTCAGGGGCAATGTCCTAACTAAAACGTTGCCGCGCTTAGAGACCCCGATATTACCGATACCGGCTGAGCTTAACTAGCATAGATACGATGCATAGAGCCGATTTTACCGATACTCGCCAATATTGAAACACAAAAAAGAAGGGAGAATGAACCAGTAGCAATATTTAAACCGCGGACCATGGTTTTTCTCACGGCCGTTTCGAGCGGAGTTTGACCGCGATTCTTGCACAAAATCAGCACCACCGCGGGTGCAAGCCGCGCCGACGCGGATCCAAGCTCAAAACTGATTCCGCGGATCCGTGGAAAACTTTCCACCCTGAATTTAAATAATAGATCTATTTTATAATGAGCAAAAATATGTACATGTTTAAGTTCAACAGCTTTTTAATTGATGAGGAGACCATTCTTACATGATTATTCACTTAAACCCGCTAAAAATGCGTAGATCTAGATCTAGACCCATTTAAGACCTAAATAAGTTGATATAAGCTTAAATACTTCAACGATTAAATGACAACAGCAACGACAAGTATAGTGCTAAGAATGAATGTGAAAAGAATATTCAGCTTCATTATCATTAATAATACTGTTATAATCTATTTTTCCTGCATTTCACTTGTTTTACCACGTTTCTCCATTACTAACTGTTGGTGAAATGTCAGTGAGTAAATCATAACTCTCGCTAGATTTTTTAAAGGAAGAAATAAAGAAATGCATGCAAACTTTTCAATGATTTTTTGGGATTTGAATTTTTTTTCTTTTTCAAATTAAAGTGTTCAGCAAAGTGTGGGAGCATTATGCCAGGCTATTTAAATTTCTGCTTTGTTTAATCTGTAAATATAATTAAAAAGTCTTTTCATGTCTTTACTTAAATAAGTTAATAACCAAATTTATTGTGAAGAATTTTAAAATGCTTCTGGCATTGCCTTTGAATAAATTCCTGGGCGTCTTACAAGAATTTTTAAGTTTTTGCAATTTTCGTTTTAAGGAATATAGTTTCACTGTTTCAATTTTGATCACTTTAAATCAACTCAAAATAGTAATTCTACCCGTTAGCAATATTGCTTTCTTTTTCTGCCTGTATCACAAAATATTAGACTAAAAATTAAAGACAAGACAATATTCAAAACTGAGATCAATCCAGCTATAACCCAGTAAAATTTCACTTTTGTGTGAATATGAATTGTGGTAACAGTACTTACGTCACTTTGTTAGATACATGTACTTTCTTACTCTTGTAAAGTAAACCACCAGTAATTTCAATTTTTACATTAGATTAGCCAAAGGTTTGTTTCATTGGCCTTAGAATGCAATAGCATGAGTCTGAGTACGGTAAAAGTCTAATTAAAAGCACCATTAGGAATGAAGTGGAGATAGGACAAATGTATTCTTTTACGCTGTGTGTGAAAAAGCCAAGGTTTAGGAAGAAAAGCAAAATTTCGTTTTAGTCCTGTCTTCAAAGTAGTTCCTCATTTTAAAAGATATTTTGCTAACACAACTCTAAACATATAAGCAACAATTTTAAATTGGTAAACCCGAGTTTCAGATGTAACTTTTCATGAGATAATCACTTAAAACTTTGGTGTTGGATTTCTCAAAACCATGTTGGGTGGACATACAACGGTTGTAAGCTTATTCTAAGGTGACGGTATATTAATTATTATTATCAATTTTTTGGTAGTGCATACGTAGCTTAGTTAGACTAAAAGATACGTAGGCACACAAGCGGAAAACTTCATCAATTTTGAGGTTGTTCTATTTTTGCTTACCGATCAAAAATCGGTGCTATTTTTAAGTATCCGAGGTCATTGTTGAGCTCGAAAACGTCACTTTTCCTCTCAGTTCGGGTGTCCCAGAGGAGGTAAAAATCTACGAAGGGCAAACTTTTAAGGTCTTTGCGGAATTCCAATCATTAATTTGACAAACCCCAGAGTTTGTGCAAGGTTTAGCTTTTCAAAGGACAGCAGATAATTTTTTAGAGTGTGGTCTCTGAGCAACATATTTTAATCCCTTAATGTTCTTGCAGTTTGATTTATAGTTCGACGTGTCACGACCCAGCCTATAGATTTAAGTGACAAGGCTATCTGACGCTATCTCTATGAAATTCATTTTGCCTAAAAATGTAGCTGTTTTCTGTGGTGTAATTAAATCCGTAGGTCTAAGCTCATAGTCATAGACCCAAGGTAGGCGACTTTAAAGGAGAATTGCTCTTACAGACCTATAGATAAGTTTTGTTTTATTGTGGGTTTTTTTTTGTTCATTTATTATTCATTTCCTACTTCATATTTCATGATGAATTAGATCTATTTGGAATGAAAATAGATTTCGTTTTAAGTCAACCATTCATATTGTGTTTTTTTTTAAATTATGAAACTAAATTGTAAGTTGTATTGCCGATTTTTGAGTAATCTGCTGTTTGATGTGATGGATTCAATTCTATCATTATTGAGTTCTCGGAGACTATGATAAAGCACAACTTTTACGACAAAATGGCCTTTCAGGCAAATTGAACAAATGGTAAAGAAATATTGTATCATCCTAATATATCAAACAAAATCTTTCAAAATAGAGTTCTCGGAGACTGCTATTAAAGAATATTTTATCACAAAATGGCCATAACTTATTCAAATGTGCCTTGTTTTCCACATATTATGCTCCAAAATGCTAGGAATATTGTAAAAAAATATAATAAAAACAATGAAGTTTACTTAATGGCAAAGAAATATGTTAATCATGCAATATAGCAAACAAAATCAATCATAATTGAGTTCTCCAAGACCCCGACAAAACAAAAATTTTAACACAAAATGACTAGGCTATAACTTAGTCAAATATGCCTTGTTTTCGACATATTTTGCACCAAAATTTCAGGAATTTTGTATATAAATTGAATAAAAACACTAACGTTTACTAAATGTTAAACAAATATCGCAATTATCCTAATACATCAACAAGATCAATCATAATTGAGTTCTCGGAGAATCCATTAAAAAAATTTTATGACAAAATGGCCATATCTCAGTGAAATATGCCTTCTTTTCCACATAATTATTATACACCAAAGTGTAAGGAATTTTGTGTACAAATTGAATTTTAAAAAAAAACACATAAAATTCACTAATGGGCACAAAACTAATAATGGTGTTAGGCAATATATCAGACAAAACCAAACATAAATGAGTTATCAGCGACTCCAATAAAACACACATGTATTTTCCACTAAAATTTGTTGGACATGTACACATAATGAAAGTATTTTTTTCCAATAATTATTTTGTGAAAATCGGAAAGTGTAGTTCGGTTTTTTCTGAATTACATGAACCTTTTGATTTAATTTTAAGAATTGAAGTTACATAGGAACCAGCACCAGACTAAAGAAGAACATTACGGTACATCAATTAGGTGCATAAAGTAGGAACACATGCCTGCATTAAACGAATGTGCCCAGAGAGAGAGAGAGAGAGAGAGAGAGAGAGAGAGAGAGAG
>BMAT01003447.1:15280-30459 GCA_019649035.1 Elysia marginata
CTCTCTCTCTCTCTCTCTCTCTCTCTTTCTCTCTCTCTCCTTCTCCCTCTCTGTCTTTCTTTCTCTCTCACTGGACACAGAATATCCAACAGGATTTGGAAATCCACCTCAAATATTGTAAAACTATACAAACGAGTTTGGGACAACAATCAGCTGACAACTAACTCAACAGTACACGTCTACGAGATCTGTGAACTCGAACACTTCTAAGCGGAATCGAGACCTGGCTCACATAAGACAGCCAGGAGAAATGGCTAAAGAGACANNNCCCCCCCCCCTGCGTTTCATTAGATGCCTCCTTCAGATTACGTGGCAGGACAAGGTGACAAATATAGAGATCTTCGAGTGCTCTGGCATCCCAAGCCAGTTTGCACTCCGCAACCAGAAACGTCTTAAGGGGCTGGCCGGTCACGTGCACCCCATAAACGACGGGCGCAACTTAAAGGATATTCTGTATGGAAATCTGCGAGAAGGTTCCCGCTCCAGAGGCAGACCGCAGCTCCGATTCACAGATGTCTGTCCAGGACATGAAGGCAGTAGAGATTGGTATCTTTCTTGGAAATGATGTTCCGTATTCCGATAACCGCTAACTATGGAAACCAATAGTTATTGAGGGAGAATAGGGCAGAGAGTACCGAAATTGCCAGCTTGCTGACAATAGGGAAAGGAGAAAAGCAAAAGCAAGGACAATTTCCGTGCAATACAAAATCTCCTCTAACTGCAACATGTTTTTGCTTGACTGCCACTCTAGGGTGAAGCTCCTCAGACACTTGCAAAGATGTCACTTTAAACACTAGCGTTACACCATCACTTTTCGAGATGAACGAATGTCGCCGCCGAATACGACGATACGACGAAGAATGTTCTTATGTTACCATACTTCTGCATTGCGTTATTACTGGAGGCGTCAGTAAGCTGTACTTTCGATATTCACCTTACTTAGGGTCATACAACCTCAGTGTCCAATAGAACCGACATCGTTAGTTATCTTTTTTACTTGAGTCTTTACTTAAGTTTGGCATTTCCTGTCTTGAAGCTATTTGAAATTTATAGAATGTTATCATTAGCAAATAGCATATACAGCTTTCGTTCTTTCCGCAAATTGATGGTATGATAACACAACAACATTTTACAACAACAACAAAACCGTTGTAGTGTGCTGGTCGTACCAAAGATTTTGAGAGGTAGCCATGTTTGTTTTAGATTTCACAAGGAATTAACGTGTTCATATTATAAAACATTTTTGCCCGCTCCAGTTTGGTAAGAGATGATGAGAAATGTCTATGCATGTACAAAAAAAGATAAAAAGTATATTTAAGCGTAAACTTTATTTTGCTCTGATAATCATACTACTGTATCACATAAAACATGCATTATTATCAGCAAACTGTCTCATACTTATTTTTAATACACATGCCAAATTTTGATTTTTTTTTTTTGTTTTAATCTTGAAAAATCGAGAAAATTTATCGGCCAAAGGGAAAAGACCACACCAGGAATAATTTCACAGAAAAGAATAGGAAACATAATATTACTTTTCTTTCCTCTCGCACCCAACAAGTCGGATGCTGATAGAATTGTATGTTGATACTGTCCCCATTCCTCTTATCAAAAATAGGGGTATATTATTATTATCAATCCAGCTTCCATTCTGATGGTTAAACTTATTTCCTCACATTGTAATCATGCCTCGTTATTAAAGAAACCAATGGTTCTGGAAACATCCATTCCATCAACATTTCCCCCTTGAGTAAACGAAGTCTTACGAAAACCGTAATTGTTAACGGTTCCGTGGCCTTGGTATCTTGTCTAGATTAGTAAGCCCACTCCCCCGCAGGCAGCAAAATAAGATAATTATTTCCTATCTTTACATGCCACCCCCGCGCATAGATGGAAACAATAAATACACATTCGTATGAGAATTTTAGCTAGTGTTAACATCATCTGTTTTATGATACCGTTTAGTCAGCAAAATTTCAATCAATTTTCGTTGAAAACCATATCAAGAGCATACTTAGCACTTGAAGTTGAATATTTATGCACATATACTCTTTCTAGAGCTGCTTTTCTGGTTGTCTTTCTATAAAACATATTGATGAAATGAGAGATGACATTATTTTTCCCTGTGCCTTTCCTTCCATAGATATCTTTGACTCACCGGGTTAGTGAATTAATTTGGTTTTGGACATGTATTGTAATAGTTCTCCTTCAATCAAACTGGAGTGTTAGTTATTTTGGTTTAGGTCTTCACCTTCTGATCGTGAGAGACGCGAGGGAGGCACTTTCTCTCATTCCCAATCAATTATGAGAGATGGATCGAATTGTGTCACCGCCGAGACAAAACGGGTGTGCAAAGTCTCTGCTGAAGTCTCAGAAGTCTTATGAGTATTGTTGTTTCCCTAATCTATCTAAACAGTAAGAGAGGAGGATACGTGGGTTACTATTAAATAGTTCAGTCTTGGAAAATTGTATTCGTTTTTTTTATAATTATTAAAAGTTCACTAAATCTGTATCAACTTACGTTGATCATACGGTATTTGTTTTAAAAGTTAAAAATTTGAGTACGTTAAACTCTCTTTCTGGTAAAACTCCTTTTGTCTCCGGACATTGGATACACTTGAAGAGGCCTCTTTGAAAATGAACACAAAACTTTCTCTCTCTCTCTCTCTCTCTCTCTCTCTCTCTCTCTCTCTCTCTGTTTGTCTCTAGCTGCCCGACTGTCTGTCTATCTCTGTCTCTGTCTGTCTCTCTCTCTTAATTTTTTTTCACTTTCCACACATCTCTCTCATTCTTTCTGACTTTTCTTTTTTTCTTTTCAATCTCCTCTGATTCCTTTTTTTACTCCCTCACCCTTTCTCTATCAACTCGGTCTTTCAGTTTCCATACCTTGTGACATTCATGTAGCAGTGAATCCTTTATTAAGATGAAGCTGGGAGAGATGAATGGACTTGCAGGTAGGCAAACAAGTTAAAACAGGAGAACATGAAAAATGAAAAAGAGAGATAGAGAGCGAGAGAGTGAGAAAATAATAGTTAAGGATACGCGTATTAACCATTTGTTTCTGTTGGTTGTCAAGAGTTATGGATGTACAATGAGAATGTGCGCGAGCCGAGAAATGCCAAGCATTAGTGTGAGTGCAGTGCACAATAAACCTCAGGCAGGGTGTAAGCTTACAGATGACTATGTTATTAGTTATGGTTGAGGTGTGTGAACATTGCCTTCCAGCTCGCGTGTAAACATGTCACGGATAATGAAGACAGGTGTAAGAAAAATATTAACGTTTCATAACCTTACAACCAAGGTTTGCAACAGCATTAAAAGCATCACATATCGCTAAGCCGTCAAGGATTAGCAAAAAATATTTCGAAACGTATGACGTCACGTTCTCATCCAGCCCTCCATCTAGGCTCTGAGCAATGTAGATTATATCTTGAATATGAATTTCAAAAGGCGAATAAGGGTTCTTTTACAGGTTTGAAGATTAATTCATTTTCAGTGTTGAGATTAATCACTTGCAAAAGCGGTAATTTGAAGAGGCATCGGTAAGACTTAACATACAAGCACGAAAATCTGTGAGAACTAGATCTTGATTACAAGAATTTAGTAATGTCAGTGATTTAACCGCTGATTTGGAACATAATGTTATTTCTGTACTTTGTAAAAGGAAAAGAGAGCTTTCGTATCATATAGTGGTAAAAAAACCCAAGTAAAATGAACTGATAAAGGTAAGTCACCCTTTCAGCTTTGTCCCTACCGTTGAACGTTGATGTTCTTATGTAGAAGTTTAAAATCCTACAGAACTCAATTTAGTAGACAATCATGGAGAGAATCAGATAAACTCCCCTCACGCTTTTCATCGTCCCTCAGAGAAATATAGACTTGGGTAAAGTGAAGAGGAAATCGTTCGCTTTTTCTACTTCTCTGTAAGCTGCGCTCATACTGAAGCCGCAAAGTAACTGGTTTTTTTTTTTTCGCGTCTTCTAAGCTGTACGTGCAAGCAGCAAAGATTATCAAACATAAACATTTTTACTTGACTGGTCACAAAGTGCAATTTTTTATGTACATAAAAAACACACTTAGCTTGGTTAAAATTTGTGTTCTATTTCATACATCAAGTCTTAGAAGGGTAATAAAAAGGAACTAGAACCTATAAGAATAACTTGAGATCTTTAAATAATGCCTTTTAGACTGACTTGGGGCATCAATACATGAACCTAGTAAGGAAAAGAACAAACATACACAGTCTGTTTTTCGAAAGCTAATAAAGTGAAAATAAACGATCGCTTTACATTTGAAATATCGTTGAGCGTGTTTGTGTTTGTTCACGTTGATGTTATGCGTATAAACTGTAGTTTAGTAAAGAACTGTGTTGGTTGAAAAAAATATCTATAAAAGAAGATAAAAGAAGTGCATTTACTAAAAAATAATAAAAGCAATTATAACAATAATAATAATAGTAATAATAATAATAATAATTATCCTAAGTTTATTCTACGGACTCATTCCTCAATATGAGCTCAAAGCGCTTTACATAAAATCTCAGTAGGCCTGCACATACATACAAGTAGTTTAAAAGTTTATACATTGATGACAAATTCAAAAGATATATAGTTATAGACATAATTACAGAAACTGAAAACTAAGTGTTTTATAACTTCTCCGATTTTATTATTTTTTTCAAATTAGGTAAGTATTGTCTATACACATTATATTTGCGTTGGGAGGCTTTTTTGACAAATTTAGGACATATAAGGCTTTTAAACTACTCAACTCTCAGACTTCAAATTTTTCATAAAGCATCAGGTACATGTTAAAATAACACACTTAAACACACCGTCTGTTAGAAATCTAGACTACCTTTAGTTTTTTTCTTTGAAATTTTATTGTTTTCTTATTTATATACACTTCATCGCCCTACAAACAAGATTCAAAAAATTGCGTAACGCTAAACCGAAATGGGCAGGCAGAGAAAGGAACTTCTAACTCTAGCCTAATCTCGAATGATACAAGTTTCAATAAAAAAAAAACCAACTAAATTAAAGTCATTCAAATCAATTTATCGAGCTATCAGGTTTGAAAAGACTAATCCAGTTTCTAGATTGATATCGAGATCGAGAATTCAAATCTAGAGTCCTAGATCTAGCAGGATGTAGAATTTGGAGTCTAATATAGATCTAGATATAGATCTAGGCTTAGACTATACTTTAATTTTATAATCTAGAGCTAGATTTGGAGTTTTCTGCGAAAGTTTAGTTAGCTCAGCAGGAGGTCTAGATCTATAAATCCTCAAGGAAAGACTAACACACAGCCGCTCTTTTTGCTTACTTACTATAGAATGGGATATAGATCTACCGTACTATAGGTATGATGGTTTAGATAACTTCTAGAAGACCTAGATCTATAAAAAAAAACTCCTTTCCATAGGATTGGATTTTAAAACAACATGTAATCGCTCATGGGATGAAGCACTCTCAAGAACTGGACGAAGGGACATTTTATATCTGACATCCACAATCACCAGAAATGCTGTCTATAAAGAAGTTTTTTTTAATCGGTCTAGTGAGTTGATCTACATTTAAATTAATCTTTTAATTGAGACACTAACTATACCAGATTCATTAATTTAAAAAAAAATCTTTTAATACAGGTGATTTGAGGATGTAGATGTACGGGGAAAGTCTTTCAGAGGCCATTGAAAGAAAGAATTATAATTTGGAGATAGTCTTTTAAACTCTGTTTAGAGGAGTAAAAGGGGTTGAGAAAGTCTTTCAGGCGCTCTCTAGAGAATCAAGATGTGCATGGAAAGTCTCTCAGAGACCATTAAGAGGAATAATTATATGTAGAGATAGGCTTTTCACGCTGTTTAGAGAAGGAAACTGTGCTGAGAAAATCTTGTATGCGCTCCCTAGAGGATGTAGATGTGCGGGGAAAGTCTCTCAGATGCTATTTGGAGATAGTCTTTCAATGCGATTTTCCAGAGTCCACTCTGTGTCCCCAAATCGAGGTCGCCAAAGAAATTGTGTCAACGAATTGAGGGTGGAAGCCACGCGTTATGACGTAACATGACGTACACTCGCTATTTTTAGAATTTCCCGTGTTTCTTTTTTTAGATCTAGATCTACCTAGCCTTCTTATATCTCTTCCCCTACTTTCACAGTTAACTCTGAGGTGAAGAAGCTATTGAAATTCTATAGCCTTTTCCTCATTTATCAAAATTTAAAATCAACATCTTTTACCGTCGATGTCCATGAACAGTTTTGATTTTCATGCAGACCACAGAAAGGGCCTTCTCTTTGAAGTAGCCTAATCCCTTGTCTAGATTCTAGATTTTCTGGACTTTAATCTAGAAATCTAGATCTAGATCTATCTATACTCTAGATCAAAATAAATTCTAGATCTAGAATCTAGAAAAGTATGATGTTGTTAAGATCCATTGGTTAAACTTGAAATATCAAATCGATTAAAATATGTTTAAGAGTTTTATTTGTGTTAAGAAAAAAATAATTTCAAGATACGATCCAAAAATAGCAAGTGTAGTTGCACGAGGATGAAAACAAAAGCGGCCTTTCCCTCTTCTATAAATAGAAGACACAGGCAGGAGTTTCTGTGAGCAGAAATTCCTTTCCGGAAATTATTTTATCATTGATGACCTCAATTTGGGGACACGGAGTGGACTCTGGAAAATCGCTCTTTCAATCACTCTTTACACAAAAAAATGTTTTGAGAGGGTCTTTAAGGCGCTCTCTAGAGGATGTTGGTGTACATGGAAAGTCTCTCAGATGCTATTGGGAGTACGAATCATGTCTAGAGATAGAGTTTCAAGTGCTGTTTACAGAAGAAAATGTGTCTTTGAAGGGCTCTCTAAAAAATGTAGCGTATTGGAACTATATCATGGCAAGAGTGCAACATGACATAAACTAGGCAAAAAAGCTCTATCTTCGTATTATGTGTTCTTAGCACTGTAGAAACTTTACGAAATTTCCTTCCTCTAGGTGTTCACGGTAATGATCTTTACAACACGATCACCATTTAGTAGTAGTGAGTAAGCTCAGTTAGGACTGTTATCACAAATCCGCAATGTTCTGTAACATCAAACTGTTAGTTGAGGCTGAGTTTACATGCAAGTGATAATCATTTCCCGTAATTAACACACTTCTAGGTTTCTATGAGTAGAAAACACGTTCTCAATGAGTGGCATTCCTTTCTGATCAAACAATAAGAATTCTTGCTAGCGAGCCAAAACCAACAGATCAAGTTATCTGTTCAATAATTAGCACTCCATAGAGATATTTTCAGACACACCTCTTAAAAAAAAAACAAAGCCAGTTTCTTTCTTTCCTCCCCCTCATATTCTCCTGTAGGACAGAGCCACATACCAGCAAAACTGTTAGCTTTTAATGTCGCCTGTTTTACAAGAAATCACTTTTAATCTCTTCATTATTTGGTGACAGTTGTATGTAACTCAAACAATTCATAACTGTAAAAATAGAGCAGACTTTTATAATATTTTAGATCAGTTTGGATGTACAATAGTATATGAAGCCTCCTTTAATGAGTATGCGCTTAGCTAGACCTGAAGACTCTCCTTTCGGAAGGAGGGTCAATTGTTTTTAGGAGGCTCTACTGCAGGAGAGGCAAAGTTAATCGTGACCATGGTGTTGCCATTCTATCCCTGTAGTGATTTCCTGTTCGCTTTGAGAACCGCTCTCACTAATTTAAGAATCTAAGTGTCATGTGGGTTTAGAATGGTTTGGTTAGTTTAAATGTTTAAATCCACGTTCACATATTGTGATGTGCGAGGTAGGATCAAAAGTATTCCCCTAGAACAAAAGGAATGATGCCAGATGCTTCAAATTTCCTCTGCAGCTTCTTTTTTAATTTTTCCACAGAGCTACTTTTCAAATTAACACACTTTTCTCGTCTGTGAATACCGTAATAATTTTTTGACTATAATACACTTTACTACATCTTTCACTGCATTTTCACAGTAGAAATGCTTCTCTTAAAAACGTTTAATCAAGTTTTCAATAAAAAAGATAAATAAGTCAGACATGCATATTACATGCATGCTACCTTTCTGGAATATTTGTTGCTGTTTTTGGCCCTTAATATTGATAAATTTTGTGAACGAAAGGATTTCAATGTTTTATGCTGCTTTTTAAAAAGTTTTTAATCAGTTAGAGGGCCTTGGTTGTAGGCTTTTGCATACCATTGTCCAATAACCGCTTTTCAACAGAAATTCCAAATATTTTGCACTTTTTATATCAAATGGGACTCTACAGGTGGTGTAAATTTTGTGCTGGCCAACTCATTTCTTTATTCAGGGCGAAAACTGTTTGATCATTCCTCATGAAGTTGTATTAAACATGTTTTCGATTCAGTTTTAATACGTCTGACTCTTCTATGTTTGAATTTCCCAGCGATGGTAAATAATTATTTTATTATCAAAGATGAGATTTCAAGAGAAAATTAGAGTAACCGTTCTTGGCAGAAAGTCAGCCAAGTAGCAAGCGTATTTTCTTACTAGTTTTCACTGTTTGTTTCCTTCATACTATTGAGTTATGCTTTAATAGTTTATCATGGTCAACTCTTAAAATTTAAAACAATATCCTTTATTTGTTAATTGTTTTTAAAGCCGTAATTCTCTGTAAATATGTTTATTACTTGTTGGCTTTATATTTCGTGCTTCCATGTAAGTTTTTTTCCTTATAAAAGCCAAGTGCTTTTATGTGTTTGGAATGGGGGAGAAAAAGGAGAGGTCACTAGTGACTGTTTGAAGCTATCCAAGAAAGATGGTTTTTTTTCCTTCTTCTTTTCTGCGAATGAGAAAGAACCAACACTGGTCTCATTTAGACTTGTCTTGATCGTGTTGTTGGTATTGCAGTTGCAACAAACAAAGGCATTTCAAGCGAGACATCTACAGTTCATTTCACAAGGGAAAAAACCCAAGCTATTGTTAATAGCATTTCAGGTTTTTTTAATGCCTTTACATTTCCTTCTTATATACCAAATTCATTTTTTTTTCGAATTTGTCTCTACTGTATCCAAAATTTTCTCTTTCTTGTGCTTTAGTGTCTTACATTGTTTCTTTTGTGTTGTGCTGCTTTGTCGGGCAATAATCATTGCGTCTGTAAATCCAGGAAAAGCTTAGCACTACTTTCACTGTGCAGTCTATGATTGCAAACAATAAGAGCCGTTTTAAACTTATTAAATAATTATGTCAATTTTGGACTTATATCACTGAAAAATGTAAAAAAATTTCTGCAAAGAAAATACAGTTATAAAAAAAGATAAAATAGGTAAAACACAGATTACCGCATGAAAAAGCTTAAAATAACAACGTAGCTTATATGAATCAAATTCCTGTTTGCAAATGTTATATCATAAACATGGATAATTTAGTTTTGCTTGGAACGGATTATGGTATTTACGTTATAAATTATGAGCCCAAGAAAAAAAGAAGGATTTTGTTTTCGATAACGTCAATAAACACGGGCTTGTCATCACCAACGATAACTCTGTTTCCCGCTTATCTCGTTCCCGGTTTGTTTGAGAATCCGACCATGTTCTGTTGTTGTGTAGTGGTTGAGACTCGGCTTTTGGACCGCGAGGTGTGGGAGTCAGCAGGTCGACGTTTGGTTTTTTTTTAACAAGCCTATTTACACACAATTCTTCGGCACAATCAGTGGCTAAAGCGTACCCAGCTATGGGCAGTGAAATATCTTATCAGTATGCAAGAGTGATGGGCTTTAATAGCTGCTACTTTGCTAGTTCAGTACGTTATTTGGTTGGTAATAGCCTGTCAAGGAAATCATGTAGAACGCTTAGAGCATTTGGTGGATAAGGCGCGCTATAAAAACGCTCTTTACTTACTGTCAGCAGGCACTTGTTTTTGGCTTTTTGTTTGCTATAAATAATTGAAAGGATGGCAAGACCTTTAGGCGATGTAAAAATCTGTAACTTCAAGTTTACAACTCCTTAAACCAACGAACTTATATTTTACATAAAATACTTTCACGGCATGTCGTACAACGTAATGTATACCAGGAAGCAGCTGTGACGACAAGCTAGACTATACACGTCACAGGTGAGCCGAGTCTGCAGACTGACGTCAGCACGATGCTGTCCCACTGACCTAACTCCTCAGGTATGAAATTATACATACATTATTTATTTTCGGTGTCAAGACTGCAGCGTATCAGTTGCTGATGAATACAAGGATTATGTCTCAGTGTTGGATTCTGTCTCAATGTTTTTCTCGGCCCATGAAAAGAAACAACCAAAATGGATTTTTTTAAAGTTAGCCTAAAATGTGAACCTTTATTATACCAAAGCATTTTCTTTCTCTGTCTCTCGTTGTTTTGTCTTTTTTTAATTAATTTTTTTGTGTGTCTTTCCGATTGCATAAGTTTCTTTTTACCTTGCTCTGGTTTGGCGGTCGATACACCTTCGAATCAAACCAATTACCAGGCGACCGTTAGGTAGGTAGAGAGAGAGGGGGGTACAGAGAGACAGACAATCAGATAGACAGACAGAGGAGGACTGTTTTGGGTAAAGTCCACTCAGTTGTTTAAACACATAAAAATCAGGTTTTTTAAAACATAAAATTATCTTTAACCGCAGAAAACAGAAATTATTGTCCTATGGGGCTACAACTTACTCTCCTTGGCTTGGTTTTGTCAGACGCAGGCAACCAGATGATAGTCGGAGTATCTCGGGATTTAAACCTGCAATGGGAAAGGTTTGTTCGGAATCAGTTCAAAGGTATCGGAAGGATTACAAAAACGTCAAACATCATTTCAGCTATAAATGGCATCATTCTTACTGACACAAGCCTTCATCTTCAACTGTATCCGACTTTCGACTGTTAAAACCACGTCAGCTTACATGACACACAGTAAAGGATGAAAAAAAAAACAGTGGAAATCAGACAGCAGCCATGAACAACCGATGAAATGTTTAGTTGTGGTTTTGCCAACGTATGGCTTTTCTTGTTTCTTTTTCGCAATTCCTGTGTGATTGTAATCCCGCAAAACGTTCCTTCTGAAGAAGTTAAGTTTTCTGTTTTACTGGATACAACATAATGATACGAACTTAAAGTTTAATTTATTATTATTATTATTATTATTATTATTATTATTATTATTATTATTATTATTATTATCATTATTATTATTAGTAGTAGTAGTAGTAGTAGTAGTAGTAGCAGCAGCAGCAGCAGCAGCAGCAGTAGTAGTAGTAGTAGTAGTAGTAGTAGTAGTAGTAGTAGTAGTAGTAGTAGTAGTAGTAGTAGTAGTAGTACTATTGTTATTGTTATTATTATTATAATTTTTATTATTATTATTATTATTATTATTATTATTATTATTATTATTATTATTGTAACTAGCTGAATATCCCGTTTTACAAACGGTGAAAACAAACTATGATTAACACATCAACATTTTAGCAGATTAATTTTTATAACACAACCTCAGTATGGCTTGTTTTTTCTCCCTTCGTTCTCTACGCATTGATTTTGGGTAAAGCAATATGTCTGGTTATCTACAAGTATCTAAAAAATATTATTTACACCCCTTGCCCCCCTCTCTCTCTGTGTCTCTCTACTGTCCTTCTTCCTATAACTATGGTTTCCCTCACCCTTTTCAATATGAGATAAACAGTCTACGTTAAAAAAGTGACCTTACCTCTACCTTTCTCTTCTCTACTTTCCTAGAACTTGTATTTTGCTCTGATAAATTTTTATCCCTAACATTTGACACAATACTATCTTTTACCTCTGCCCCTCTCTCCCTCTCCCTTTTTCTCCTCCGTGTGTGTGTGTGGTTTTTTTTTATGTAAAAGGACGTCACACTCACGGCGCATTATTTTTGTATTCTTCTGGCTCAAAATTGAAATTCGGAAACGTTAAAATTTATATTTTGGTTTGAACAGCCTTCTCTTCATTTCTCTCATTCTATCTTTTTCCCCACTCACTGCTGCATCCTATTTACTCTTATTCTCCTCTTTTTCTCACCCCCGTTTATTTGAACACGCCTGTTTTCCCTTTTACTCCCTCCCCTCTATTAATATATTTGTAAACTATTGAAATGTATGTGTTGATAACAAACTATGTTTATGTCCTTTCCCTTATGTATTTTCCGTCTTTACTTTTAAACTTATGCCTTTAATAACTATTAAGCGTTCTCCTCCCCTCCCCCTCTCTCTCAATCTCTCTCTTTCTCCCTTTCTCCCCACCCCCCCCCCCTCTCTCTTTCATCTTCATCTTTCTCTTTACTTAATTTTTTTTTATTTTCTATCAAAATTATCTACCCCTCTGTTTGTCTCCTCTCTTTCTCCTTTTTTTTTTACTATATTGAATGCCAGTTTAAGACTCCCTTCTCTCTGTTCTTCTTATTCATCTAAATCCTTATTTAGAATCTAAGTCTTGTGAAGCAATAAAAATTTTATTATAAGTAACCAGTTTAGAATCAACGTCCAAGTGACATTAACGCCAAATTAAAACTGTTAGTAATTTTAAAACAATATTAAGTCACGTTTCTAATAGTCACTGTCACTTCATGAACGAAAATCTGCAAGTTGCATGGTGCAAAACCGATTTGTAAACTTCTTGATCTTCGTTATTGAAATCGCAACGGAAGTACCTTTGAGGTTCTGTTTCTTTCATTCTAAAAGTAGTTTTTAGTTTCTCGAGTTTAACTAAAAAAATGCACTATTTCGATAAAACAATCGTACCCACTCCTTTCTTCCAGACATTTTAAAAACTTGGGCCTAATTTGATTTTGTATGTGGTCTAAAAATGCTCGATTAGTTGGTCCTAATATTGGACCTAGCTCAATTAATATTAGATTATTGTTGTAATTGTTGTTAGTATTATCATTATTATTATTATTATTATTATTATTATTATTATTATTGCTGCTGTTTTTCTCTAGCTTGCTACGATCAGTTTTCGGTTTTTTAAATTGTTACTTTATAATAGTTTTACGCTGTCTCATTGCATTTATTTCTGTAATTTTTTTTTGCTTCACATGGTAATCACCCCATAGCCATTTAAAACAAGTTAAGTCAATTCTTTTGGTGAAATCAGTTCCTAGATTTTTTAATATGGATGTGTTCTAACGCCATTACAACAAATCATAAAATTCTTCAAAAGTCTTACAGTGACTGTGAGATAGGTATGAAATTGACAAAACTAAAATTGGTATCGAGATGAAGCAAAAGTGAACTAGTGGCATAGATCTTGGAAAATACATATAGAAACAAAAATAGAAAGACAATCGCTGAATAAAGGATTAACAAACACATGGATCAATAGCACGATTGACCTCATCCGATAGCAAAGCAAGGCACTAAAATTCAAAATTAAGGAATTGAAAATATACAACATTTGAATTAGAATAAAAACGCATTTCCGCATTGACAGATTTAAGTGTCAGCATTCTTTCGCAAGAGAAAGAGTTTTGTCAACTGCAATTTATACAATATTCATATTAGTTTTCATATGCACCTTTGCAATTTACTTATTTTGTTAGGTTTAGCTCATTTTTTTGAGAATAAGAATAAATATTATTATATATCTTTTTTCAACTTTATTTGTGTCTTAACTATAAAGATATCATTTGTGATTAACTGTTAGATCAACTTCTTTATTTTCTGTTGATCTTTAAAGTAACAATTGTTGTGATGGCCAGAAGAAAGGTAACAACAATGAGGATGAATAGATGGTGGTGATTGTGATGACGATGATGATGATGATGATGAGTAGGAGGAGGAGGACCAGGAGGAGGAAGATGATTGTCACGACGGTGGTGATGATGATCATGATGATGATGATAATGGTGGTCGTGATGGTGATGATGATGATGATGATGATAATGATGATGATGATGATGATGATGATGATGATAATGGTGGTCGTGATGGTGATGATGATGATGATGATGATGATGATGATGATGATGATGGTGATGATTGTCACGGCGGTGATATAGCTCTGGAGAAGTTAGAGCACACAGAGCTTGTTCTAAAAATGGCCGTGTTTTTTATCATTTTAAACTTCACAGAATTAGATCCACATGTGCAGAAATCGATGATAACAGTTATAAGATTTACTACTACATTACACAATTTTACATGTTCAACTTTCTTATCAGATCTATAGACAATAATATTTTTTTCGCTTTTAAGTTAATGAATTGCACTACTTCGAGAGATATGTAGAATAACAAATATTTAGTTTCATTAGCAATCACTACTGATTGAATGGACTATAAGATGGATTGCTATGGCTCTCTCTTAGGCTAGGAAAAGTTTGATATAGCCGTGATGTTGTTCCTAAGCTGTCAGAGTATCTATGAACTTCTAATCCATCTTTTCATTGCCTCTATGATTTATTGACACTACTCTGTAGTAAGATTATCGCTCACTAGCCTTGTCTTACGTGCAATTATTTAACAGTGAGCTAGCCTCTTGATATTTTCTGAGTCCCTAGAAGCACACAGCTCAAAATCAAACCTAGGCAAGGTGAAAAAGTAAATGCCTCACTACACATCGTTTGCTTTTGCACGCGCCTGCTACCTTTCATACATAAAATAATATTCGACAACCGAATCAAAACAAACATGTTAACTGCAAACATGACAATGATGATGATGATGATGATGATGATCATCATCATCATCATCACGATGGTTAATTGATGGTGACGGTCTTTTACTTTAAAAACGTATAATTTTGTACAGTAACCAATGTGTGAGAAAATGGAATAATCAGAAACCAAAGGTTTTTTTTTAGAAATAGGCTAAAACAGTGAACTTTCAAAAGATTAAGAGTAACATGTTACGAAGGAGTTGATGTTATTACCGTTCATCACGGAGAGGTCGGTACTTGCTGACATCCAATGTGGCAAAAAGAATCTGTAGAAAAAAAAAACAGCTCATAAGTGTAATCTTGGGTTTTACGATTGCGTATAGGATTTCGAACAACACTGGTAATTCCTGAGTATAATTAATCAAAAGACGTGAATCATTTGAGAAAGAAAGAACGGAAAAAAATTTAATAAAGAGAGATGCAAGTAAAAAGGCAATTAGAGAGATACGGATATATATGTATATATATATACCTAGCGCCAAGAAACGCAACATGACATTCCTTATTTTCGCGCCCATGCACGCTTT
>BMAT01003447.1:49942-62315 GCA_019649035.1 Elysia marginata
ATAATGGGTGCTGTTGGGACACGCATTAACTACAACAGATACAATATGCACGAAGAACATAGTATATTGAATAATGTTGTCATCAACATGAAAAAAGCTATGAAACGACAAAGGAGGATTTTGAGAGTTATGCCAACAACAAAAACTTACAGGCACTCTCATACCATAAGTAGCAGCAGTTACAAATCATGTCATCAGCACCCATTTACATAGGGCCTATCTCAGCTGAGTTTTTTCTGGCACACTCAGGGGAAAGAGAAAGAGTTCAAAGTTTTAAATACCACGGTGTAGTAGTTGACGACAAACTGTCTTTTAATAAGAATACTGATGATTTAATCGCAAAACTTAACCTCGTATGTATTGCCTTAGTTTACTTGTAATATATCGTTATACCGGCTCTGTGGCCCAGCGGTAAGACACTCGCTCAGAGATCGGGAGGTGTGGGTTCGATCCCCGGTCGAGTCAAACCATGGACTTTAAAAATTGGTATTAGCAGCTGATCCGCCTAGTGTCTGGCATTATGGATAAGCTAAGTCTGGTAGACCCGGTGTCAGGATAATGTGACTGGGTGTGGTGTGTGCAAACGCTCCTTAGATAACAGTATGGCGGCACGTTTTGAATTGTCCCAAGCGCCGTTTCTGATATAACCTTGTAGTTGAAAAGAGACGTTAAGATTCAAACAACCTAACCTAAACAACATACCGTTATATCATTTTACAATTTATTAGCAGTCAATGAAGTTTCCATAAAGGATTAATGAAGTCATTCTGTATTCTGAACACTTTTCACTGTACTAATTACTATCAAGTAGAGTAGGCTAACCATACCAGCAATGAAGCTAGTTGTGGACTACCCTGGTATGAGTCGTCTTCTTCTCGGTACTGAAGAGCCATTAGAAACTATTAACAAATCTTATGATACCTCTGAATGCTCTAAGGCGTCGGCCATGCTGTAAATAATCGAAGTATACTGGATGGTTCAGATCCTTATGTGTTTTGCTTACTTTTAGTTCACGGCGTTTAACGTAGGCTACAACTCCTCTAGACGTGGCAGTTTATAATTATTGATGACTCTTACTGCATCTTTTATGACCTAGGTCTATATTTTAGGTCTTTCTTAGAAGCTTTGTCAGACCATACTTATAGAGATTGCGTCAAAATGCTTTCAATGATAGCATTGTAGAAATTGAAAAAGGTGGCTTTCCTTGTGTTGTAATACATTCACTTCTTTAGGAAACAAATTCGATGTCTTGTTTTCTTTAAAAACTTAGCACAGTTTAGGTGTCAGGTGAGTTTCCCAAAAATTCTCGTACCCAGGAATTTAAAACATTCAACCTGCTCTAGTGGCTCGCCACTGAGAGTGGAAAGGTTATTCTCATGGGTTATAAGTTTCCATACAACCCATCCCCCCTTTTTACTTCAATCTTCTCACTTCATTTACCCCCCCCCCTCTCTCTCTCTGTCTCTGTCTGTCTGTCTCTCTCTCTCTCTCTGACTCTCTCTCCCTCTCTCTGTCTCTCTGTCTTTCTGTCTTCGCTATCTCTACGCCTCCCTGTACCTCTTTTGTTCACACTTCTTGCTCAATCGGTTTCTCCCGGTTGTATGAATCACTTTGTCTGCTTCTCTGACAGCCAGCCTGTATTTAGAATACTGGTCAATGTTACATCGGTTAAAATCCATCGCTGAATTCAATATTAAGTTCGTCATTGTGATATTGCCTAGCTCTGTGTTCTGATGACTAACGTGATTTTTTTTTTGTCTATATAATTTTGATTAAGGGACTGTGGTGCTTTTTTTTTAACATACATCGCATCATATTAATTATTGGTATTACTAACCCTTTATTTAATTCATTAAAGATATTGGATTCTGATGATGGTCAAAACGGACATTTCATTCGGCATAAGATAGGACGACACTGTGAAACTTCATTTTATTCAAAATTTTCACCCTAATGCCCTCCATACACCCATACTCCTTTTCTCCCTGGTCAAAGTAGAGTTAATAATAAGCTTGCACTAAGATAAAACTACTTGAATAAAATGTATGTAAAATCTGTATTTCTCATCTTTATTTCCTCTCGACATGGCGTGATTCCATTGTTGTAAACTCCAATTTACTATCTTAATATTCATTTACTATATTATTGTCATTTACTTCGTCTTTCTTCAAAATCTCACCGTCACGTGACTGTGTACAAAGATTGAACAAAAATTGATTACGAATATGAAGTATTTGGTCATTCATGAATATGGAAAGTCTCGATGTAGCCATCGCTTACTTGTGAGCTAACTCCATCGAAGAAAAAAATCTTTAAAAATTCACAATTATGTTGTTTGACTTGCGTGAGCCTTCATCCACGTTTTATTCCACGTCATCATTAATGTGTTGTCGCAAGTTTTGCAAATTGACCAAGTTCTTCAGTTTTGTCCAATTGTTTGTTTTAAAAAAGAAAGAAATAAGCGGTGCACCACTAAGCGCGTTTGTGAGAATGTATTTTTGAAAAAAAAAAAAAAGACTTTATATTTTATTTTTGAAACAGATTTCTTGTAAGCGGCGCAGAAAACACAGCAAAAATAAGCCGCGTTGTTTCATCATGTCGATTCTCTCATTCTTAGTAGCTAGTGCTTTGAATAAGCAAGACTAGCAAAGTTCTGCAAGAATGTTTACGTAATAGTAGTAGTAGTAGTAGTAGTAGTAGTAGTAGTAGTAGTAGTAGTAAAGGCGTTTAAATAAAACTCGTTTGTTGCTGTTGTAAAATGAACTCCATTCAGACGATGCAAGAAGTTGAAACATAAAAAGGGAAGTAACTTGTACAAATTTAAATCGGATATTCCATTACAACTTTGGCGTACCTTGGACAGTGCTGAGAAAAATATTAATTTTGTTGGTTCCAGTTATCACTTGATAAACTTATTAATCCTTTGGAGTTTAATAAGTTTTCATTTTTCTTTCGCTACCAGCTCAAATCAGTCAAATGTCTTAGTTTCCACATTATAAAGCGTTGATTTTTCACACATTACCTTTTTCTGGGTTTCCAAACGTTAAAAGGTACAACAAATTATTATAACGTTGTGATTGAAACACAAAGAAAAGGGAAAACCTTAATTTTGAGAATTTTTTTTTTCAAGTTTACATTTGCACATCCTGCGTTTTTATATTGGTCCCGAGATATGATAAGAATATAATAAAATTGTGGCCACACAATAGATGGTCGACTATTTACCTTGACGGTAGCGTAACAAGATTATCATTATCCTTTACTCGTTTTGTATTTTTAAGAAGCATGCATGGCTGCAGTGTAGCATGTAAACTCTGAAATTTTATCTAGATTCAAATAGTGCTAGAATCGGATCAGTATAATAATACCTTTCAAGCAAGAATGGGCCTTAACCTTCTGTTTTGAAGTCACCACGCATATTTGCCATGACTGGTATTTCTTGTTTTGATTAGTGCTCCTCTCATGAGTCCAAAATCTGCATTGGTTGGTATAGGCCTCTGTTGGATTCAGTAAATGTATTTGTTGGCAGAAGACTGCACTCTGCTGTTCCGCTTTTGGGCTCAGAAGCTACATAAGTCACTTTGGTGGGTATAAGCCTCTGTTTGGTTCAGACGATGCATTGGTTGGTAAAAGTCTCAGATCTGCCAAGCCTCTTACATTACTAAAACACTGCACATTCGATTTATCTATCGAATTTCATCGCATGCACCAATAACCAAAACCAATTACAGATATCTGTACCAATAGCCTTTGCCAGTTACCTGTGCAATTGTACCAATAACCCTTGCAGGTTATCCGTACATTTGTACCAATAACCCATACCAGTTATCCGTACAATTGTACCAATAACCCATACTAGTTATCCGTACAATTGTACCAATAACCCTTAACAATCTTTATCTAAACCGTATAACTATGACACTTGTGTAGACTACAATCCATTTAATTGGTTAATGGTACGGACTCTGCAGAAGATGAAACATAAGTAGCCTATAAAGTCAAGAGTTTGCCTTGAGTCGCTAGGAAGAATAAAGCACTCTTTTTCGAGCCATCTGACACCTACTCCTAGAATTTACTTATAATATCATAATATGCCTAAGCGTAAGTTCAATCTTGCGAAATTTAATCTAAATCTAGATTTCATGCTCAAAGCTTTCAACTCGATCTAGATTATATATTCTATAACTTGATTTTAGATCAAGACAAGAATATGAACCCAATTTATATTATCAGCTGCTTCTTTGCTTTGATGGGCTCCTTATCTTGCCTATTGTATTTTTTTTAGAGATATAATAAATCTACTAAACAGGTTTAGGAATCATTGGTCCATACTTACTGAAAACGATAATCAAGATTCTAGATTCAGATCTAGATCTAGATTTGTGGCTCGTGTAATTTTGCTAGAACGAGGTCTACTTAATCTAGATCTTATAATATCTAGATTGAATTTTAATGAGTCTTATATTTTATTGTCTTGTGAAGTAAAATATCATTCGAAATTTCTGTATATACACAAAATGTAAATTAAAGAGATTTTTCATGTGATGATTTTTTGTCATGTGTGATTGAGTGCCTTTTTTATTTTATTTGTAAAAATTTTGATAAAAATGTATACAATATGATTACATAGATTTATAAGAGTGCTGTGCATAAGTGAATCTAGACAAAATTCACATCTTATTTTATACGATACTCGTATTCATTACTTTTAAATTACCAGGGGTTCACCTTCACCCAAAGTATAAGGCCTTAAGCATCTCGATTAAAATTCTAAGATAATGCTATAATTAACAGAAAATTTGTGTTGCTTTCATTTACTTTGTCTTTTTAAAACTGCCCTTCATTACGCCATGTAAAGTTTTAAAGTCTGAGATCATCTGAGGCTTTTTTCTTGTCTTTGGGTAAAACAAAAATAATCTTTTAAGGGTAAATCAATCCGATTTCTAAAGGGGTAATTCTAGGCTGTTTTTAATATCGATAGACTATTTCTCGAAAGCTGAACTACAGAGATGGCGAGAAAATAATGCCAGCCACCAACTGAAGTGAAAAATATAGGACTATAATGTAAGCTTTATAAAGAAGGGGAGACGGCAATCGTAAAGTAAGATTTGTTGTTTTTTTTTAAACCTCGGAGCGTTACATAAATGAAGTTTACGTCATGATTTCTAAACTACAAAAAAAAAGGAATTCCCGTTTGTTGGACTGATAACATTGACCAACCAGGGTTCTAAGGTTACAAACCGCTCAGCGTATTTACGCATGTTATTTTTCAATTGGAAGCAGTTTTAATACCGATTGATTTGGTGATTTTTTATTATTTTTTTTTTTTGCTTTCTTTTTTTGCGGCTGTTTGAAAAAGAATGGTATGGTTTCTCGATTATAGCCTAACAATGCAAAAATATTCTTACTGATTTTAATCAATCTTTGCCAGCCGTGAAAAGTGGCGGGGTGAGAGTGAGGGGCCTGTTTGTAAGTTAGTAAACGTTCATTGAATAGACCAATTGGCTCAATGCAATATTAATAATTACTATTTTACCCCTAGATTTCTCCTGTAAGAGACACAGACATACTTAAGTGAATATTAATTCACAACTACCTCGAAAATAATTAGATTAAAAAAATCATTGAGTAATGACTTTTAGCAGCTTTAAAGCATAATATTATCTGCTTGATTTTTTGCACGATGCGCACGATGACTTTATACTTTGGATAATTAAAGCGCTCACGTGTGTTCTTTGCCACAGCTTCACGCTCCAATAGCACTGCACTTTCCAATCTAGAATCCTCTGGAATCACAATGGCGTGTAATAAACACTGTGTTTACTTGCCAGCTTGGGGAATTTTTAGCGGCTTTCTAAAAAAAGCATTTACGTAAATGGCCTACTGACCTACATTTTATAGGATTGGGAATCTCCTTTCGGGAGGATGTTGGAAATTCTATTCTAGGCTTCACGAGAAAACAAGGGATATATAGCTCTCTTCAACTGAAAAGGGTGGGTTCGATTTCAAATAGGTCTAGACCTTGTAACGTCATGCCTCCTCTAAAACAACACTATAAACTAACATTTTTGAATTAACGACCAAAATCTATATTGAGGCAGAAAAGTCTGCCATTACTGACAGTGAAAATGAATAATTCTAAAATGACAATACCCTGAACAAAAACAATGCCGGTAATGACGTTATACATAGCTTTTAAAGAGCTATTCGTATGCAATATTAAAGAAATAAGGTGACCACTTGATATTAATAACGTGAAACTATTATTTATATAGTCCTACTCTGATCGCAACAAAAACTAACAATAAAAATAGTTTTTGGCGCTGACAAATAATTTGTGGTGTTAGCAGTTATAGAGAAGGGAAAGCGGGGTGAGAGGATTGGGAAAATAAGTAGGCTACAGTAGCAAGTCATTGGTATGTGTTTAAATGTGGTTTATTTTTTAATCTATTCAGGTCTAGTTATGTGAGCCGCAAGAATAACTGATCTGTAAAGACGGTTGCACATTTCTTTTTTATTAAAGTACGATTATGATCACCACCTGCAACTTAAGATGTGAATAAGGCGAGTTAAATATTTTGCGGACTGGTTAAACTTAATTTTATGTTAGGTTTCGTTTGAAATGTTTTCTTTGCTTTGATATTTTTTTCAGAGTTTTCATCCTTCATTGCAATAACACCGTCTTTATTAGTGTTTTACCTGAAATACATAAGTCTCTGTCGACTTTGTGGGATAAAAAGATAAATCTGCTACATAAAGAAATCGATCTTCTAGGTGACATGACACTTAATTTTTCGCATAATTCTAGTTTATAAGTCTAGGGATTAACATAGACTCGGTAGGCCTACAGCTTCCTTTACCCTCCTATTTGTCGGCCAAACGGTGACCATATTTTTTTATTCCGTGCGGTAACTAGATAATGTGTTTTTATTGTCTGTTATTTATTTGACTCCACCAATAACCATCACGTAGGCCCAGGGTAGGCCTCGTGAGTGCAGTCAAGGGTTTGTGAAGGCCTTGCGCACTGAAAAGGTTGCTCTTATGTAAACAACTTGTTTCTCCTTCCTACACCGCGCGGCCCAGTGTGAGCTTGTGGGTTCACAGGGAAACAACAAGCAGTTGTCATGGTCTACTGGCCTACTTCAACGTGAATGACTGTTTCCCGGTTGCTTCCAGATGCTGTAAAAAGTCTCATGGACTCAGTGATATATTATAGCTAACTATAAAATATCACCGCATGTACCATATCAATAAAAAAAGACTAAGCTCGTGTATGCTAGCAAAAAAAAAATTGGCGTGAATCAACTGTTGTATGTGATTGTGGCTGTTGACAGTGCTTTTTCTTCATAATGTGTTTTGAATGTCTTTTGCATACCTCGAATTCAACTGCTTCGTTTTTTAGAGGACAATAGAAATTTAATAAACACCTTCAATGACATGTTATACAAAAAACAGCAGGCCTAGGTAGTTTTTTCTAATCCCTAAATTAATTTTAAACGCATTGATTTGCTAACGCAATTATGTTGTGTTCGTCTGTTGCGTATCGCTATAAAAGAAGAAAACACAACAAATACGATGAAAATTTTGTTGGGCAGTTTGTGAGTTTTAAAAGTTTGATCTTAACTATGAAAAAAAAAATAATATCAAGTTATGTTTAGCGAAATTGACCGTATTTGCTTATATATTTGTTTCGTTGAACGCTTTGTTGCGGTTGTTGTTGTTGTTGTTGTTTTATAGGTGGTAGTGGCGGTTGATGTTGATGTCTTTTGTGTGAAAAAAGTTTGAACCATAACTAAATGGTTCCACCTGCTCCTTTGTAGGCCGGTATAGTATAGTTTGATGCCCCCATTTTGCTTTGCTGTTAATTTCAGTCATTTTAAATACTTAACATTTAGGCCTGAAGTAACAGATGTGTCATTTATTTAACTTAAAAACTTAGATCAGTGAATTTAAACCGCCAGCAAGCCAAAATCGTAACTTCGTAGAACTTTTTCAGTGAAGAAAGAATATCTGTATACGCATTTAAACCTACATTTTTAAAGAGGCAGTAGCATTATTGTATCCTTCATTGAACTCTTGCTGATTCTCTACTTGACTTTATCCCCCACCCACTCCCCTCGCCTCCCATCTTTGCCTGTTACTTGCTATAATTTTGGTGATGTAAAATATGCATACTCCCCCGCCCTCACACACACACAATTCAAATGGTTACCGGTAATGATGAAATCAATGTTTAGGTTACGCATGAAATTGATACAGATTACTCACAAAACTAGAGTATTTTGTTATTAAAAAGAAAACAAAGTTAGGCTAATTTAAAATCATTTGTTTCAACGTATTCTGTAAGGTTGTTTCGGTTTTTTTTTTGTTGGGGGGGAGGGGGGTGTTTGTTTTTGTTTGTTTTGTTTTTGTTGTTGTTTTTCAAGGGGGGAGGGGGTGGATCGTGCAATAGTTTGTAAAAATACACATAGATGTATCACTGAGCATGTAATATGTAAGTTTTGTTTTAAATTATTATTGTAACAGTTAACATGTTTGCTTTTTAGCAATTCTCATCTGCTCTGAGCCTGCCGCTACACCAGAAGAGCAATCCCACCCGAGCGTCTGATTTATGTGTCATTGCGTAAGGAGAATTCTCCGGTGACATGCCAGGAGTCACATAGGCCACGTTTTCTAAAAATAAATGTGGAGCGTCACGTGACTTTATTATTGTTTACTACAAGTCATGTGACCAAGCGTCGTCCTTCAGGTTACAATGTCATGTAAGATATTTATCCGGAATGTTTGGTTTCTTTAAGTTTTCTGCATTCTATAGCAAATAAGGTCCTATAAGAAAAAAAATTGTTAGTCCTTCTCAAAGTTTAAACTGCAAGTTTATGGTTCAAAGTTATTGCATCAACAGGGAAGCTAAGCACTAGAATCATTCGAGATTCATCCGGAAGAAAGCACTAGGATTGACCTTGACTGACGTTCCAGACGCTCGGTCTAGGTCATGTATTATAATGTGGGCGATGCATTCGATTCTCGCCGGTAGCAGCTCACATAGACCTTCTTTAACACTGACTACTCGTTGCTTTATTGGTTTATGTCTCTGTTGAAAACTTTTTCATAGATGGTTAAACTATCTGCAAATTAAAGGCTCTCGGTATGTGCATTGATTCTTTTCCAAATATATTGGTTTAGGGTTACAAACTGGGATGGTTTCCTATTCTGAGTATCGACTATGTCCATTCAAAATGAATTCGAATCTGTTCGGTAAATACACTGTTTTGTGTGCTTGCAGCTGACTTCACGGATAGGCTACCTGCTCCGTACTTGTTCTGTGACCTAGTTATAGATTCCTCGTTTTCAATATAAGGGCACCGCCGAGGTGTTCCATTCACAGGCGGAAAGGTGTTGCTCTGATAACATCAAAAGGGCAGGAGTGTAATGATCTTTAGTCTAGATCTAGATTAGTTTAGATAAGATCTATGAGGCGGCCTTCGGAAAAAATGTAGCGAGCTAAGGAACTGGATTTGGATTTTACTCACTTCTTGCTGCTTCTGCTCACGAGCTTGCTGTGTCAACTACACTGTATTCTCGACAGATTACTATGCGCTGTAGATCTAGACTAGTTTTCCGGAATTTTTAATAAAGAAGTTCGAATCTACATATAGATTTCTAGGCTAGATTTAGCTTAGAGTGAGAACAGAGTGACAGACCTAGAAAGTTTCGAGTTAAACCAGGTGATATGCGCATTTTTTTTTTACTGCAAACTACACAGAACAAGAGCAAGCAAGCCGCTTCTATGAATATCAACAACGCTGTGCCATCTGTAAGTAGACCTTAGATCTGTACTTTATGATTCTATAATTTTTGTATGTTATTGTTATCGACATGCATATTTTTTATCTTTGTTTCTGTAGATCTAGAATTTAACTTTCTAGATCTAGTTTTTTATGAGATCAAGGCCTAAATCTAATTACATTTTTATATTGTCTTTATTCTTTTCAATATATATATCTATATACTGCCGTATTTTTTTTGTCTCTGGATTATGATAATGGAATCTAGATATAGATATCTAGGCCTCATTAAAGTTGGCCCAAAATTTTAAAATATCACTTTTTTAAAATAAGTCATGCTTCGATTCTCAAGTTTCAAAAGATCTAGCTTTATAAAGACCTAATCTATCTTTGTCGTCTTAAATTTAAAAATCATTCTTTATGTAAAGACCATCAAGTTGGACTCCACTTTTCATGTTATATAGGCCTCCATGAATGGATCTCGAGCTACGTTTAATTCATCGACCTCCAAATTTCAATTTCCCTGTGCGTCTTAAATGATTTTCTTCTTATCTAGATCTAGGTAAACATCTAACATAATTATTTTTAGCCTTAATGTGATCAGCTAGCACCACGTCATGTTGTGTTCAAATAAGGTAGAAATTATTCCTTCCCTTTAAATGTCGTGGCTTTAATGACTGATCTACCAGGGCCAATGTTGAAATCTTTATTATAATAATAATAGCATGCTACCATTAGAAAACCCGTGCTTCTGGGTTTTTTTTCAGTTGGTATCTAAGAGCCATGCCCTAGTCAGCCTATAGTGGTGCTACTGGAAACTCTAGTGGAACGGAAGAACATGCAGGGACATACATCATGGGGAACATTAAATTAGTGATAGTAAGCTTAAATGACTGCCTTTGTTTTTGAAGATTTTTTGTTTTGTTCTGCTTTTTTGTTCGCCTACCGCAATATGTTTGTAAACACTGTCACTTGTAAAAAGAATTTACTTTTACCGATATCCATCACTGGAAGAAAAGTTATAAAGAACAAATAGGGTAAAAAAAACGATAAAATATCAATCACGCAACAGAAAGTCTAGAACTACCGGTTAAGTGACCTTTTCACTGCAAACAGGGCGCACGTGAAAGCTGCGTGAGCACACATAGGCCCCACAGTGCTGCTTGTGCTCCTGTTTGGCAGCCTCCACAGAAATCTAAAAATAGGCGCCTATTATTTTTAGATTTCTGTGGCAGCCTCCCACACTCTCAGCCCTCCCCTCCCCTTTCCACGTCCTAGATCTAGATCGCCGAGGCTTTCACACCCGATCCAGGTCATGTTGTCCATTGATCGAGAGCAGTTTCTGGTCAGTGCCCAGCCAGAACCTGGATGAATACTCCAGTCTTAACGTAATAGTAATGTTTTTCTTTTTAATTCTTTAGCTGCGTTGAGAAACCCTCTTTTATTTCAAAACTCCTTTGCTTCTATTTTTAGAACCGATAGAAAAAAATGGTGCTCCTCGTAAACAGCTATAATCGATAGATTGGTTTTTTTTTTAATTCGATTATATTACAAGTGTGTACACAGTAGAAACGCAGGTTAAAAATTTACAAGTCTTAGGTATAATGCGTTTACACAGTATAAAATGCGGGTCGAAACAACAAGTTTTAGGTAAGGCATGAAGTCAGAACTCTAAATTGTATAGTCACCGTTACGCAGCATGTTATGAAAACAGCAGGGTACATTTCCCAATAATAAGAACTAGTTAATAAGAATGGTCCCTTTCAAATCGGTTCCACTGAGATTTTACCGAATATTTATATAATAATGATGACGATATTTTTGTGGTCTGCTCTCTCTTTCTCTCTCTCTCTCTCTCTCTCTCTCTCTCTCTCTCTCTCTCTTTCTTTCTTTCTCTCTTATGATGCCATTAGTTGTAACATGCAATGAAGTTTGATGTTAAAATAGTCTGCATCTCGGCCAACAATGACAAGCATTCGAATGTGAATACCATCTCTATTGTTAATCTTTAGCTTAGGTTTAATTTTACGCACCAGCACAGATTGAAATACATTTTGATTGATCAATCTTTATTACGTTGATAGAATTAAGACCGGCAAATCGCATAAATTATTAGACACTCATTGAATTCTTTACCCGTTACATTTTCGACTGTAAATCTAGCCTGTAGACAGTGGACCTCACCTGCATGATTTTTATTCTTTGGGATTTGGGTCAGTATATAGCGAAGTACATAGTTTTACGTTATAACTAAATCAAAGCGTAGTTTTTTTGTGTCTCGTCCCCCTTTCGTAATTCCTCAACTCGTGCCTGGTTTTTTAAATTGTGTGTGTGTCCTATATTCAGTGACTAATTATGCAAATCCGTAATAGAAAAGTTCTCGAGGCTTTGGGGACGAAAAGCCCAGAAAGAGCCTAGATCTATGCCGCGATACAGTTTCAGAGCGAGGGCACAGGGCCGAGGCCGTTGGGTGGTGAGTGTGAAACGACACGTCTACATGCATGCTAAATTGCTTTGGGTCACTGTTTTCTGTCATACTGTGTGTCATCATCGAAGTGTGAGACCATTGTCACCACTCAGGCCAGTTA
>BMAT01003448.1:14323-25329 GCA_019649035.1 Elysia marginata
TAAGACCACAAAACCCATCCATTCATTAACTCCGCCAACTGAAAGCAGTACAGTCAAAAGTACTCAGTGCACCCGCACTTTCAACACCTCTCTATATCTCAAGTTAGCGAGCGCTATGCCGTGCAGTAGGCTAACCCAACTCCACTGCGCTATGCCGTGCAGTAGGCTAACCCAACTCCACTGCGCTAGGCCGTGCAGTATGCTAACCCAACTCCACTGCGCTAGGCCGTGCAGTAGGCTAACCCAACTCCACTGCGCTAATAACCGGTGGCTGGCCCCTCTCATAACTTGCAGTCCTTGCATTCTTGCACCTGCAAGGCTTGAAGAAAAGCTTAGGCACTACGCAACGTGGTATTCTAGCGCCAAGCCTAACTGTATGCAGGAAAGCTTACGCACTACGCATTAGTACGCAACGCACTATGCTAGGGACTTATGAAGGGACTGCTAGGCCTAGTGTCTTACCTTACAGGCATTGACGACGGATAAAGAGAGAGCGGTTGTAATTGAAGAGCGTTTTTATAAAACTAGGTTCAGTGCAGTTTCGGTAAAATTCAATATTTATCCAGAATCTTTTGGAGAATAAAAAATATTCTTCTTACCAAATAATGGGCTGCTATAACCAGCTACACAGTACAAACCCATATGCCATTGATTTCCCTTGAATTTTAATAGGGATAAAGAGATTAGGGGGAACTAAAAGCGGCCATTTTCTCAAAGCTATTCAAAAATGGACTGAAATAAGTTTTAAAAAAAACGGTCTTCGATTGTCATTTCACTATCATACAAGACCCAGTATTGAGCTATATTAATGTACTGTGCCTTATTTCCTATGTTAGTGTCTTGTCGATCCAAGTTAAGTTTTGGATCGTCAACCCAGCACTAGTTTATGGCATAGTCATCCCTTCTTGAGAACTATAGACTCCAGCTGTGTAAGACCATGATGATTTAACTATAGTGGAAACCTTCAAAATCCAAGTCTGAAATTCTCAACATTTGGAGTATTTTTCTAGGTGTGGCGTTCATATTTTGTCTTCAATATTGTCAATGTCATATTTGACTGTGGAAACCTCCAAAATCCAAGTCTGATCATTTAAAATTCTCATCATTTGAATTTTTTTTCTAGGTGTGGGGTTTGTATTTCTTCTATAGTATTGTCAATGTCATATTGACCACATAATTCAAAGTTAAAGCAGTTTTACATCTTCAACGCATGGAAATCTTATGATTGACGCTCACTACATTAAGTTGCCATCCCAGAGTATTGTTGCCATGGTGAAGTGATTGTAAGTTTTGACGTTTCAAAAACATGTACAGTGCAATCTGTTGAAGTCGAAGTGCTTGGGAACAGCCAATTCAGTTTGAAATATCAGAACTTCCATTTAAGGATGGTTGACAAAAATAAAAAAGTACTCGTTGGAATCCTAAAACAGGTTCCAGTTATCCATAAATTTGAGATATTAGAGTTCGAGTTAAATGGAGACTCCACTGTACCTGTTTTTGACTAACAAACAGTAGGGTATATCTGATCACAAGGCTAGTTTCATGTCTTTGCCTGTATAATAAACGTGTGTGTATAATTTGTTCCCGCAGGTGTTATTCATTGATGAGGTTCACATGCTGGACATTGAGTGTTTCTCCTTCCTAAACAGAGCTCTGGAGTCTGACATGGCTCCAATCCTCATCATGGCTACAAATAGGGGAATCACAAGGTTGTTGCTCTCACAACTCTTTGTTGTACAATTTATAGGGAGACAGTTTGAAAAATGTATAAAATGTATATAGATATGGCTACCGTGGTACAGAAGAGCCCAAATAACCGGAGCCTGGCCTGGATAATTTAGAATTCCAGAACAGGGCCTACGTTACGGTCACAACATCAAAATTTTTTTCCTTTCAAACAGAGATAAAAACTGAGTGGATGCTGCAATTTATATATTATCAAGCCATGGTATTTCAAAGTTATTGGAAATTTTATGTTTGGTGTGAACCCAGTTCATTTAAATTATTTGGACTAAACTGAAAAATGTGTAGTACCTTTTCACACCATAAACATTTTTAAAGCTAAAACAAAAATGCCTTTGAATTAAATATATTAGATAGGCTTGTGATTATATCAGTGTGGCAAAGTGGTTAGTTCTTTTAAAACTGAGTTAGATTTTCAATTCTTTTTGATCTTTGCAAAGCAATAGCCAGGGGTGAATTCAAAACTCATGACTCATTTTTGGTTTCTGTTGACCTTTGACATTTTGTTGCGGCCAGGATACGAGGTACCCAGTACACAAGTCCCCACGGTATCCCCATAGATTTGCTGGATAGGCTTGTGATTATCTCTACCTCGCCGTACGAAGAGAAAGAAATCAAGCAGATTCTCAGAATAAGGTGAGTGGGCTGGGCTGAGATAGAGAAATTGACATATCCACAAGTTTTCTGAAGCGTCAAGTATTAATAAATGGTATCAATATAAATTCTATAATTGAAGTGTCAGTACCATAGTCACTGCCCAAACCTTTTCATGTTCTCATGCAATAGGAATCAAATTAAAAGAGCGATATTAAAAACATACCCCCTTTCCCCCATAATTGTGTTTCCCATAAAAGTGGCCTATTTAGTAGTAGAGTGGAAAAAAAATAAGATCCTTGAAATAAAGACCACCCATCTCACGTGACTTGAAGTTTGAAGACATCCGCTTATTTGGGTATAGTAATTGAAGTCCTGAAATAAGAATTGTTTTTACCAATGATTTTGCAGGTCTTTATTCAGGGGTTCCAATGCATTTCTAACCTTCCAACAGTTCCAAATTATATCTTTTCCAAAAGCAGCTGATCTTAAACTAAGAATAATAGTTTAGATATGCTTTAGACAAAAACCTGAACCCAGAGCTTTTTTTCGTTGTCTCAGATGTGAGGAGGAAGACGTGGAGATGAGCGACGATGCTCTAACAGTTCTCACTCGCATTGGGATGGAGACAAGTCTCCGCTACGCCATCCAGCTTATCACAGCCTCCAGCCTGGTTTGCAGGAAACGAAAGGTTTGTGGAGCACTCTCTGTGCTTAGTTATGTTATGACTGTTTTGCTTTACTTTCATTGTTTCCATTTTCATATGTAGCACCTTACCTTCCGACAGCGGGCAGTTTTTTACCCCACACTACTCTTTACAATCTTTAAAAAAAAAACTCTATCATGCAACTCTTGACCTGAGTAAAACTAATCAGCCGCCAGTCAAGAACCTTGACATGCTCCTCCCTCCCCGTCCTCCAAGTGGTTGTGTTTACTTGTGACCTAAACCTACAAATAAGATGGCTTGGCATGGTGAAACTGACGAAACCTGTGTGGGGAGAAGGCTGGGCAAAATATAAACAATAGCCTATCAATGTGCCTCTCTTCCTCCTTACGCATCTTGTTTACCGGGGATCATTCACTATTAGAAGGTTTGGCTGATTGTTTAACTGTGCGGTGGGAAGTGTAAAACTAGGTAAAGGTGGTTAAGTTTTTAAGACATTGCCACTTTGTCTTAGACAACTGGTTGAAGCAATTGATCTTGATTTCTACAGCTTGGATAGAAAGGGATGGAAATGTCTCTGGTTTGAATTGAAAGTAAGTTTTAATCAAACTAAGGCCGGTATTGGCTAGGCATGTCCTCATTTCATGCTCTTCGAACTACCAAGTGAACAAAGTACAGGTTTACAAGTTTATTCCCCAAATTGATTTTCAATGTTTGCCTTGGACAGATTTGACTGTACTTCAAACTATATGTTTGGTGCTCCATAAAAACCCTTTCCCTTTTAAATGGGGGTCAAACTTTCTACACTCAATAAACCTATGTTTCTGATAGAGGAACATTTCCAGAGTATGTACTCAGTATCTTAAGCAGTTCACAAGATATGTCCTATTTTAGAGTGACAGGCCAAGAAAATAAGGAATGGAAAAAAAATCGAATTTAAGTTTTAAAGGATAAGTTTTAACTTGACGTTGTCATGGCATAAAATGTAAAATCATAAAATTTAGTACCTTGCAATTTAAATTTCTAAAATAAAAACCCTGTGAATTGACTCATACATGAGAAGCTGCAGTTAATGCTCATCAAGAAATCTCGTTTGATTGGGTAAGCACAGTCACACTGTATAGGCCTTAACCATTATGTACATCCTGTGAAGGGTTTTCTTGGATCACCACATTCACTAACAAATATTGACCACTAAATTTGTCTACAACAGTTTTTTAACTTCTCATTGTGTTCACCTTTGTTCAATTATGATGTTTAAAATTTTTTTTACAGGGGTCAGAAGTGGATGTTGAAGACATAAAGAGAGTATACTCATTGTTCTTGGATGAGTCAAGATCAACACAATTCCTGAAAGAATACCAGCAAGAGTTCATGTTCAATGAAATGGGTAAGTCTGGAGGTTTTCGCCTGCATAAGTGTAGAAACACAGGGGTATGGTTACTTGTGTGTGTGTAGTTCTTCAGATTTGAAGCACAGAAGGTCTCCTGCTTCTATCTTTGAATTCTTTGCTGACTTGTAATGTTGATGTACGGCAAGCTTTGTAATTATGTTTTGCCACCTATCTTATTATGTCTTGTTTTGGATGTAAAAATTTGAAGGAAAAAAACATGTTAAGTTTTCCCCCGCCCCCTTTTTCACTTTTTAAATTGTGGCCTTAAAAGTTTTGATATCTTTTCAAAGAATAATGGTCATTAAGAGAAAAAATTTTTTTTTTTAGCATTTTGGAGCATAAACAAATAACCAAACAATGTACAGTTGTGTCTGTTGAAACGCACGCCAGATAGATGCATAGTGCAGTTTCACTAATGCCAAATCAATATGACCGATTTTTATTACATAATCTGTGCTCCCTAAGCTATATCGGCTCAGAGCTGCCAACCCATACGTTTTCCCATATTTTCGTACGCTTTTTCGTCCAAAATACGCCAGTACGATTTTCCTATGAAAAATATGACCTTTCGGTCTTTTAATCCCACTAATGACACTATGAAACTGACGATGTACGTCAGGTATGTTCAACTTTCGTACTGAATTCCATAGCAGGAAACAGCTATTTATGCACGTGCGCACAAAGATAACTGTGACGATACAGTATATTGATTTCGTTTCGGTTTTTTTGCTTTATTTTTTCCACCGTTAGTACCAGTAATATCGAAATCGCGTTCCCGATATTGCCCTCTCTACCGATTTTATAAACAATGTTTTTCATCGAATTCCGGGAATTTTGCTCCAGCGAACTGGGCATTGTATCTCTTCTGCACAATCTATTTACTAATGACAGCGAGCTAAGTAGCCTAATGCAGATCTAAGTGTAGTCATCGGGCAAAATCTAGATATCGATCGTTGAATCTGTGTCAAGTAAAGGGTATTTTGGGTGCAATTTTTAGCCGTGGGTTGAAAATATGCCTTTTTGTTGAAAAATACTCTTTTTGAGGGTGACTTGTACACTTTTCTCTTGTGCTGGGTTGGCAGCTCTGTCGGCTAAGCGCACCCTATGAAGTTGGTAAAAATTACCTTTTAAATTAAGAGGCAGGGTAAAAGGTGGAGACGGAGCACAAGTATGATGATGCAACACAGTCCTTGCCTGTACCATACTGACAAGTGAGGCCCGTTGCATAGCTTGAGAGCTCGCAAACAGTTTTCCGTTCACCCTGTGCAAAGGCTTATTTTCCACCATTTGCTGAGAGGGCTCATGAACAACCTCCTGAGGTAGTGCGCGGCGAACTTGCGGTAGTCAGATTAAATTGGTCAAACAGCGTCAAGAAATCAGCAGCCCGTTGATCTGTTATACTAGCTTAGATGTCTGTGTTCATTCACATTACAGGGATGCCAGTGAAGTTTTCTAGAAAATAAATGAAAATCCTAATGTTATGTTTTATCGCCGATAAATCAAAGCGAAACGTGTCACTTTGGGGGCACTGAATTGTCTTTGATCATAGGATCATTCTTGTTCAAATTTGTGTTTTCATAGATTACTTTTTAGGCCTAAAAAAAGGATGAAAATCACTCAAAAATGGCACCTCTTCACTGTAATAAAGGCCATCTGCATTGCAAAAATGTATCATAAGAAAGTTGTGTGGTGCTTTTTGCGCTTTGAAATGTGTCAATGTTCAAATAAAAGAATTTTGTTCTGAGACTTGTTACATTAACTGAGAAAAACTATGAGAATTTCTTTTTTACCCTGTTAGAAATAGAAAAGTTATACTTTGAAAAATGTTTTTTTTCCAATTGGATTTCATATAAACACAAAACCTTGTGAAAATTGCCATTTCATTTCCATCCCAGGTTCTAGTATAAGTATAAAACGTAGCTTTTATTTAACCTTGTGTAAATTTAGGTATTGATTTTTGCTGGATAGATAGATCGCGCTGCAAGTTTGTTTTTTTTAGCCTTGGGTTCAAAGTTTTCGCTTTCATTTGTCGTACACTTGGCGTTGTACAGTGAACCTTGGATATAACGAGATAGTAGAGCCTGGCATTATATCCTCGTTGAACCCGAGGTCTCGTTGGATACAAGGTTGTTTTAAAATCATTTTAAAAAGCATTGTAGACTAGAAGAGGAAAACATGATAGGCCTACATACTCGTATTACATTTGTAAAGGGTCGTCAGGTGTGTACTAAAACTACAGTACGTAACTAAAAGTCTACAGCCAGATGTAGGTTTATGTAATCTGGGGCATCGCGCTTTGTTAAGTTCTACTACAACTCACGGTCCTCCCCTTCCCCTCTCCAGTTTTCCGACGGCTCGTGCCTCGCCCAGCCTCCCCTTCCCCTCTCCAGTTTTCCGCCGGCTCGTGCCTCGCCCAGCCCCCCCTCCCCCTCTCCTGCTTGCCTCCGGCTCGGGGCTTGCCCAGCCTTCTCTTCCCTTCGTTACATCTGTAGTCCTGCGCTACTCAGTCCCACCCCCCACCCTAACACACACGCACATCATGTCTTGCGCTGCGTCCATCACTGGACCTTGGTCCAGCCGCAATCCTCTCAGCTCGCCACTGGCCCTACCCCGCTCCCACATACTGCTGAGGCAAAGACACAGACACACCCGAACAAGTGCAAACAAGCATCGTAACATAGACAAAGGCCTAGAACAAGCTCGCGAGTGTTGAAACACGTGAATTATCAAATGATCTGCAGTTTGATGTAATTTTACTGGTGTACCGAAGCCCTAGGAATGGGCTTACTTCCCTCGTTGAACTCGAGGTGGGAAAACTTGGTACTCGTTGGATCCAAGGTTTTTTAATAGAGCCAAAGAGTAAAATAAAACGGGACTTCATGTATCCCTCGTTGAGCCCGAGGTCTCGTTGGGTCCGAGCTCGTTGAAATCGAGGTTCACTGTACAAGGTTCAACCATATTGTGTGTGCGCAGTTTAATTAAAATTATAATTGCTTTACTCTTTATCTTTTTATGCCTGGCAGTCCCGGATGAAATGGAGACAAGCTGAGAGTTTGAGAGCTGTTGAGCAAGACCCTACCCATCTCCATCATAAAATCCTCCCCACTGGCTACAAGATTTTAAAACTTTGTACATGAACTGCTGATTGGAAAGTCGTGTGTATATCAAATGCATATTTTTTTATCTCTCTCTCCCTCTCTCTTGCTGATCTGATTGAAAACGAAAATCTCACTCTCTTTGAAGCTAGAAAAACCACTCATAAAGTATTTAGAATGTTATTTTGTACTTAAAATATTTTAAAGTATAATGATTACTTCTTATGAAAGTTACTTCTTTGTTACTCTCCTTTCTTCTAGGTGGAGTATTTTCAAATCTTCATAACTGTAGTTGCGCTTGTTTGTATGAATGTGCTGTTAAGTTTATCTGGTTTTAAAACATTTTTTTTTAATTGAGATGATGTTTGAAATTTTATATAATAAAAAAAAATGGTGTGTCATTCATTGCCCTTTTGATTTGACTTAAGTTTTCATTCTCTTTATTTTTATTATTTTAAAAAACATGACTTGAAAATTAAAAATTTGCTTCTTAAGCAGATGAAATATCCCCAATTATTTTCTGATAGTTGAGAAAGAATTCTTTTTTGGCTAATAATAAAGTAATGTAGATGACTAAATTAACAAGGTTTGTCAAAGAAAGTCTAACACATACAACTTTTAAAAATATTATGACTTGCATTCTGTCCAAATGACTATAAGTCAAATGGCTTAGTTTGGAGAAATAGGCTTTTAAAGTTTAGTGAGTGTTCAAAAGTCAAAATTTTATTTATTTTAGCGTTGTCGCTAACACCATTTCTAAACAGTTTTCACACCTAATTGATGTTCAAATTTCATTATTCAGGTGCTTAATTTTAATTGGTAAGGCCTTAACACCTTTACAGTCATCTAAACATTAAATGCTTTTTTCTCCCCTTTCTGAAATTTCACAAGTCATGATCCCTGTCAACTTCAAAACAGCTACATGTATAACTTCTTGCAGAAGCATGATTAGAGCTCTTCTGTTTGTTGTATTTCAAAGTAGACAAAAAAAGCTTTTCTGTGATACCAATATCTGACTTCCTTCCAATTTCAACTTAAAGACTCATTTAGACTAAATCAGTAGTTGCAAGACAGATCTTAGTGTGTCCATAAGGCCCAAATTACACCGCATAAGCTGTGTTGTATCGTTGCGCCTTATCGGAAACGAACATTGTAAAAATATACTTGTTGTCTACACAGGTTTACGCATGTGTCGATTAGCCGTTATGCCGTCGTAACGCCCTTTGTGTTTCTAGGTGAGTGCGAACTCACAGGAAAAGAAAACAAAAAGGAGCGCCTAAAGACGGCTGAAAGGGAAATGAACAATCGGGCCACTTTTAGGCTAGAGCGTGTCAATGAGAACGATGCGATAACACTGCCTCGTGGTTTATCATTATTTGCTTTAAGATTATTGTAAGGTTGTTCGTAATGAGTGATATTGAGAGCCAAGCAACACTTTACTTGAACAATGTATATGACATTCTTATGTCATTAAAAAAATTTTTATCGTCCTTCTTCATATTATCAAAAATAGTGTAATATTCTTCAATGTCTTGCCTATTTATATAAATAGGACGGACCCATGCACTTCTTTCTCGTCTTCTCCTTCGTTCCCTCCTTCTCTTCCACCACCATAACACAACGGGATCCATTGCTGAACTATCAAAACCGGCTTGCGGTAGTTGCGGAAATGAACGTGTTCATTTCCACTTAACCGTCCTCTGATGCGGTATAACGTCTCAAAAAATGATTACACCGCATAAGGCGTAGCAGCCGTGTCCCATGTCATGGCGTTATACCGGCATATACCGTCCGTTGGTGTCACAAAACAGAAGGCGTAATGCGGTACGGTACAGCCTATCCTGTGTAATTTGGGCTAAGAAAAACACGTAATGACTGGTAAAATGAACGATTATGTGAATAGCAGAGACATCGCAAATATTTTCTTTTCTTCTAAAACATGGACATAGAAATGAAAAAGTTATTAGTACTTTATCATGTATGAGCAGTTCACAAGTTTTAGTCCATTTGAGACAAGGGTACAAAAGTTGGTGAAAAACATCATAATTTGAACAAGAGTATGCTTCCAATTTGTACAGTCTCACAGAGGTAGGAGCTTAGTCTATCTAAAAATGGTAGATTTTCATGAATATGAAACATCTGCTAATTAGTTTCAAATTTAGCCCAAAACTAAATAAATGGAAAGATTGTCATCTGTTCTCGGTGTTAACAACCATTTGAGGCCCAAATTTTTTATTTGACTAAAATGTAGGGCATAATTAAATGTACTTTAAGAGATAACACTTGTAAATTTTCTGTACTAGATTTAACCTCAAACAAACCATAGCTCACACGTTTCTACAACTTAATTTTTTTTTTTAAGTTAAATAAACATACTGCCTTATTTACCACTGCTATGGGTTAAAAAACAGATTGTTGAAGATGTACAGACATTTCAAACAACCTTCTTTGTCGTGTGTTTCATAATGGGCGAAAAAGGCATTTTCTGAGCCTTAGCTTTGCAAAATCATATCCTGATGCTTTTAACTCCTCACAAATAAAGGAAATTACTGTCTTCTAACTGTATACAAACAGTTTTATAGACGTTGAATGCAACTATATTTTGAAGGAAGAGTTATCGTTGTAAGACAGTATTATTTTAAAGAACCTATTAAATAACCTGTGGGATTGAAAGGTTCTGAGCATTAAATGTTTACAACCAATGCAGTTGTCGATCTTTATCTTCGTTTACTATGAGATTTTCTTTTTAAATGCAGCTAGGCAATTTCAAAAGGTTCAGTTAGAGTCTCTTTATTAGTTACACAAAACAACCAAAAAAATTGTATATATTATTTAAGTTCTAACTTGTAGTTATATTGGTTTGCTTTTAAAACACCTTATACAGTGAAACCTCGTCATACCGCCCCCCCCGCTTTACCGCCATTCCCGCATACCGCCTGCTTTTGGCTACAGTACCGTTTGGCTGCTTTATAAATTAGTAAAATAACCGCTATCCGCCAGTCCCTACCGCCGTACATAATATCAGTAAACACAATAAAAAATGCCCGCTATACCGCCGGCGTAAAACCACAAAGCCTAGCCGCCGCACTAACCTACTCTCTGTCTGCCCCTCCCTCATCACTTTCCACACACAAGCACACAAGAGGCGCGGCGCCGATGGTTGCATGGACAGACAAGAGCCAGCGAGCGCGTGTGAAAGACAAAGAGAGAGAGAGGGGGGGGGGATGGGGGAGGGACAGGAAGAAGGTGAGAAAGGGGATAGGTCTACTCTAGGCATGTGATGCTTGGCAATAGTCGTCATGTTGTTGAAATTTTTTGCCTCCCTTGTTTTGCTCGCTGTACCGCCACTCTCTTTATAATGCCAACTTTACGATGGCACTGTTATTGGCGGTATAACGAGGTTTTACTGTATGTGATATGCAGGCCAGTATTCATTCCCTGGGTTTTTTAATACAAAAATGTTGTTACATTTGTTTTGTACGATTTCTGAGTGTTTCAATTAAACTGCTTAGTAGCG
>BMAT01003451.1:82015-94098 GCA_019649035.1 Elysia marginata
AGACATCAACAATGGAATCCTGGTAGCGCTACCCAAGCCAGGAAAACCTAAAGGACCACAAAATCTGCGCCCTGTTACGTTGTTGAACTCTACAAGGAAAGTGGTTTCAACTATAGCTCTAACTAGAATAAAGCCTGCTGTAGTAAATTATATCTCTTGGAGTCAAAGTGGCTTCAGACCTAACCGTAGTACGTCTGATGTAGTATGGGCCCACAGATGGATCTCAGCCAAGGTTCTCAATTATGCGGAAATCGAAATAGACATCACAGGGATAGATATGTCTGCGGCATTTGGCACAGTTGACAGAAAGCAGCTACTGCAATTATTGACAAATCTTGTCAAGGAAGACGAAAAGCGAATAATACAATTCCTGCTGAGCAATACAACATTCAACGTCAAAATCAGCGGCGCCAACACTGAAGAACACTTTCTCACAAACATAGGCACCCCTCAAGGAGACAGCCTAAGTCCCGTACTTTTCATCATCTATCTTTAACAAGCACTGAAAAACGTGAGATCAACGCTCGACAGCCCATCAAACACAACAGAGGCACATCTTCCTAATGAGATAGTATATGCTGACGACATAGACTTTATTGGCAACAAACCAGTGAATGTGAAAAAAATAGAAGAAACACTCAAAGTTCACAAACTCAAAGTCAATGTAGACAAAACGGAGCACACCTCAGTAAGAAAACATTCAGAGGAATGGAAAACATCAAAGAAAGTGGGTTCACTGCTTGGCAGTAAAGAAGACATAGAACACAGAAAACACCTATCAAACATAGCATTGAATAAGATGGAACAGATATGGCACAGAGCGGACAAAACCAAGCAGCGCACAAGAACTAAGCTATATCACACCTTAGTGAGGTCAGTTCTGTTATACAATTGCGGCACATGGGCACTGACCAAAACAGACGAAGAAAAGTTTGACTCTTTCCATCAAAAGCAGCTGCGCAGGGTTCTGGGAATTCAATACCCAACAAAAATTTCAAATAAGTCCCTCTACAAAAAATGTGAACAAACCCCAATTTCTTTGGAAGTGTTGCAAGCAAGTTGAAGGCTGTTTGGTCATGTACTTAGGAGTGAACCATCGATCCCACCCAACAAAGCTATGGCATTCTATTTCCACAACAATGCCAAGCAAGCCAGGGGTAGGCCGATCACCACATTCCCAATGACTCTCAATAACAATCTCAAGATACTGCAAAATCGGAGCATCTCTCTCACATCACAAAAAGACCTGGAAACATTAAGAAAGATTGCAGAAAGAAGACAAGAATGGATTACCTTCACAGCAGACATAAAGAAGGCTGCCGAAGCTACGAGGTCGGACGACACTCCTAGCGGAAGGCCTTAAGTCAAGTCAGTCAAGTCACATTGATTTAAATTAGGCGAGGACTTGTGATTTTCTGTCACTTAAAATGAGAGCAGAACAGTTTGCTCTATTTAACTGTAGATCTAGTTGTGAATCTAGCCCTATATTTATTTCTTGGCCCGATTTAGGAAATTAAAGCTGTTACTGCCATGGAAAACTTAGCCTTGTTTCCCATTTCATGCACTTACTCTATCTTGTTAAGGAAAATCTGTTTATAGAGGCTCTGCCTTAGCAGCACCACCATGAAGGTCCTTTGAATCACTTCAAGTCAAACTTGAGTCTAGGATTAGGGAGTCCTCAACTAACTGTGGACTGTGAAGAGCAGTCTCTTTAGCATTAGACTGAGACCTGAGTCTTATCTTGGGACTTCCTAGGCTAAAATGTAGTGGCCTATCTACATCTTGTAAAGCAGTCATTATTTTGTGTCCTAATTAAGAACAACTAAAACTATGATAAACAATTAATCTAACAGTTTGCTTGTCTGTGTTGTGATGAGACTTCAAAATTCATGTATGTATTTTAGCTCATTTGGTAGGTTTTGGGTGACCTGTACCTATTTTTCTTGAGGAGTACCTGATTTTGACCTTAAAACTACCTCTTTTTGGCTTTTTCAAGTAATCAGGCCTGCTATATGTGCATACAAACCTTGTCTTAATAACTTTGAAGCCAACAAGCATTTTATATTAGTTAGAATTTAACAAGCATTTCTAGGACTTAAAAGTATGGACTAACAAGGTACCCTCCAACAAAGCTGATTGGTGCAAGTTTTGACAGTATGCCTGCACTCTTTTCTTTTTTGGGCAACTTCTAGTAATCACTTGAGATCTGGTCTATTTTGCAGCTTTGTAGCTTTGTATGAAAATTATTTTAATTGCATATGAAACTACATCTACGAAAAAAAAACTTAGCTGTAGAATAAGTAATTAAATAAGAATATGTGCACAATAGGGTGACAAACTATATTCTTTTATTAGGGAATGTAAAACTCTTGATTTTGATTTTTTTGAAACATCAATGCCCAAATTTATGCCCTTGTACTATTTAAAAACATAGAGAGTATAGTTTTCTTCACAATTTACTAATCTTCAAATTCATTTTAAGTTAGACAAACATAACACACTTTTTTAAAATCTGTACATTTATATTTTACAAACAGCTTTATGATAACAACTTCACTGTGTTTTCTATGTGACTGTCAGCTGAGCCAGGGTATAACCTTGTAGTGATTGACCCACCATGGAGAAACAAATCTGTCAAGAGGAAAAAGAGGTAATGCCTTGTAGCCTTCGCACTCTGTATCTTGAAGTAAGGAGAGGGGGGTGACTGTCAATGACAAATGGTGGTAGGGAGAAATAGAGATATGATCTTTTTTGTCTTACTTAACTTCTTTTTATTTTTAAAAGAGCCGCAGGTTAAAAAGAAATCTCATGTATCTGTAATAACTATGTTGTAAGTCCACTTGGCTTGGTTTTGAGAAAAAAAGAGTTTGAATATTTCAAAACAGCTTGAGTTAAAAAGAAACTATAAGTTTGCATTTTGTTAACTCTGGTGTAGTCAAGTCTCCCTGATCTTTGAAGACTTTATCTCAGAATGAAGTAACCTTGTTCTTTATCATTTTATGAGGGTGGTTGTGAGTCTCAGTCAATTTCTGCATAAATTTGCTTTTTAACCATGTTATTGACTTGTTCTGTATTCACCATCTACCTAGATCTACTCTGTATTTTTGACACCTTGATCTACTATGTAATCTTTCTTAAATATTTCTTTTGAAAATGAAACAGTATAGTATGACAGAGCTTTCTGCTCCTTCTTTGCTCTAGTTTGTCTAATAAAAGAAAAGATCTGAAGCAGTGACAATACTGATATAAAATTAAAGTTTAAGATCTATATCCTCAAACTGTTTTTTTCTATTGATGGCAGCCAGTCAGATCACAACAAAATTTCCTTGATATAAACGTTTATATTGGTGACTCAGAGAGATCCTCTGATATTTTTTTCTGCATTGAAAAAAAAGTCTAGGAATAGTGTTAACAATGAAACTGAATTGTTAAGCACATAAGCAATTGTTCAAGTTTATACAACTTTATTCAGTTATACATTGACCAATAAAGGCATCACGGGTTAAAGACAAACAAATTATTCACCTAAGTCTAATTTCTGTTGGTGTACCATAAGAAGGCAGACATCTCTTGAAGGGTGGGTACTACTTTGTTAGTTGATAATTAAGCCTACATGCATCTTACCTAAATTTCCAGCTGATGCCTTGATTTTATTGAGAAGGTAAATGATAATAATATATGTATTTATTGAAAAAATTTACACAAAGTTGAAATGTCTCGTGTCCATGGTGAATGAGTTGGATGGGGAAATTTTCATTTTCAAATGTGTTGCTGTTTAAAATAAGACACTTTCCTAATGTTTCAAATTTACAAATTTCATAAAGTTATCAATATTTTGTGGAAAAGTATTGAAACTTTTGTCTATTTAAAATATAGAGAAACAAAAAAAAAACATACCTTTAAATGGTGTTTTCTCAAAAGAGGAAATTCTGACTTCGGATTCATTGGCACTGGATAATTAGTGTTTACTGCTTACCAGACACAGGTCCGATTTAGATATTCATGTTTTTACTTGTGACAAACATAGCTGTTTTATTTTTGTCTAGCACCAAAGTCATGATCTCTGCTTATGCCGATATACTTGCCAGCTACCACACTCTGGCAGAAAATGACCTGACCTCCATTCCCATAAGTCATCTGTGTGCTGATGACGCCCTAGTGTGTGTGTGGGTGACAAACAACTCGAGGCTGATTGACTTTGTGAAAAAAATGCTTTTCCCTGCTTGGTCAGTGCAGTACCTCGCAACATGGATTTGGCTCAAGGTTTGATAGATGTTTAAGATTTTGTATAGTAGGGTGTGCTCAAAGTCAACATCTTTAACTCAATCGTGTCGCACTCTATAGGCCAGTCCAACTACCTAGAATTGCGACATTTTTGCCACTTTATTTTCACCTCTTTAAAAAAACTAGTAATAAAAATCAGATGAAAGTTGTTTTTCAAACGGAAGTCACCAAATTAAAATAAAAAAGATGCCATATCTAACAATACCAGGATGGCTGCCTTTTGACCTTTAGCTCTTTGAGAAAATTCAATAATCCGTCGCGACTCGAGCGCTCACTTAGGCTGACATATGATATGATACGACATGACTTCTCTGAGTTAATCATGCAAATTCTTTTTAGCATTATTGTCAATATCTCGTGGCAGCCTTTTTTTACATTGAATAAAGTCAAGAATTGAGATATTTTGTCTTATCCAGAAAACACTTTATTCTATTGAAGCTAAGAAAAAGCTCGTACTCTGCTGTTTCTATTTGTTTTGTCATTTACATTTTTGCTCACTGTGTTTTTCATTTAATTTATTAAAAGAACATAAAACTAAAATTTTTACTGTTACTAACATGCAAGGAGTCGAACATTTTTTTTTATTCTCACAATCACCGCCTAATACTTTTTGTCTCAATAGCTTTTTATTCTAGCTTGATAAATATCAGTTTAATAAGATGGTGTTGATCATATTTCAAAAGTACTTGTTCAATCGTGTACTCTTTGCCCCTATTGTAGGTAACATCCAGTGGTGAACCTGTCTGTGATCTTCATTCTGAGCACAAAAAACCTTATGAGCAGATAATAATTGGACGATTTAAAAGAAAAGATGGGCCAGATCCATCTTGTTCTCATACAGAAACCAGAGACGTTTCTCAGTCTGATAAGGTTACTTTTGGTGTTTTCAGTTCAGGTTTGCCAAGTGAAGAGCTCAGAACCTCTCCTCACTCAAACTTTCACACAAACATTAACTTAAACAGTGTGATAAGTAATAAGACATTGTCTGACTCTGAGTCTTGTGTTAAAAGTGATGGAAAAGTTAGTAGGCACATAGAATGCAGCCATAGTGGATCTCTAGAGAACAGCATCAATTCAACTCCTCTGTGTTTGAAGAACAAAAACCTTGTGAAGGATTCAAGTAACAAAGACACTGCAGACCATCATGGGAAGCCTAGCCACCAAGGTGTTTCAGAGGTTCCGGATAAATTTGTTGTGATGAGCCTGCCATGTGCCTTACACTCCAAGAAACCTATTTTAAGTGGTGAGTGCTCACACTTAAAGCCTGTTGCTCACACCATTTTTTCTTATAATAGTAATTAGTATTATTTTACAGCCCTCATTTTTTCCACAAAAAAAATAATTGTATCTTTTACCATGAAATGTACTGTATATTTAAATGAAAAATCAAGGATTTGTTTAATCTTTAAGAGAATATGGTAAAAATAGAAAAATGACCCAACCTTGTCCTGTTATTTGTTTTTATTTTAACAGCATTTTCACTCAGATACTCCAAAATTATAATAGTCAATCATCCTGTTGTGAAAATTTTCATGTTTTTGGCAATTGTTGAAGTATTTTTCTGCATTCAAAGAGTAATGTTTCTGTATTTAGCCCTCTTAATTTAAGTCACACAACACATAGTTGAAGCTTTCTTACAAATGAAATAATAAGCATATACATCAAAATGAGTCTTTAGTCAAAATTAGAAATTAATAAGATACTGCTAGCGCAGGAAAACTTATTTTCCCTAATTTCAAATGCAACAAACAGAAAAGCTTTATCATGCTTCTGTCTGAGGTTAGAGCCATTTGAAGTTGGTAGGGTTGGGACTCATGAAATTTCAGAAAGGGAAGAAAATTGTGTTTCAAGTTTAGACTACTGTAGAGGTGTGAAGTTTTTAGCAACGATACCAGTAAAAATTAAATACATAAAACATGAAATTTTGACAGAATTATGTGTGAAAAATGGTCAGAAATGGTTGTAGGGTCAATATCTAAAGTTTAAAAGGTTGACTTCTGAACACCCACTAAACTTTGAAAACCTTTATCTTAAAGTCATGCAACTCATTTGGATAGAATGCGAGATACACCAATAACAAGTATAAGCTTTCAAAAGATAGGCAATTCTCAAAACTTACAATGACTTACAAATACTCAGGCATGAGTCAAAGCCACCAAGATAAATGTTTCACAAAATTAGAATTGACATTTATACTGAGCAAGCTACAACATTTATTAAAATGCCTATGAAAAGTGCAGATAATTAGATTGGACATGATTGGTTTTTACAAGATAAATTCAGCTTTGTTTTTTTTTTTAACTAGCGAACTTCAGCTGAGCACTTGCCTCAGAGACATAGACATTGTTTCCTTAAATTACTTTCTTTATTCTTTTCAACATAAAGTTCTGCCCTCTTAAACATCACCTTTAGCTCTGCGTCAATGCTTTTTTTTTTAAATTCAGTAGCTGAAATGGGATGTTTTGCACTTCGAAAGTGTATGCTATAATAGTGTGTCAAATAAGGGTGAACATTCATTCCATGGGAAAAAAATATGATGACCAGCTACAACATTATTTATCGTGTCATCATTTGTTGTTTTTTTTTGTTGTTTTTTTTTTAATAACAAGAAATGTAGCAAGTTTCTCCTTTGAACCTTTGAGATGTGTGAACTATTTCTTGCAAACAAAACTCAATTTTTCAGGAACCTCAATATTTTACTAAATCAGACATGGCTAAATCAGACGTTTTAATAATGATATTAAAAAATTTGAAATTTTGATCAACAGTGCTCACTACAAGAATCATGTTATAAGTTTATAAATTATCTATTTTTTTTTTGTTAATTTCAAGATAAAAATGCAGTCAGCATATATGTGAAAACCTGCCCTCATCAAGGCATCTTATTTATCTAGTGTCTTGAAGCATAACATAAATTTTGTTCAGATTGTTTTGTTTTTTTTTAAAGCTTTAATTGTTTTTCATCAAGATGCTTTTCCGCTTGATTAGAGAAGTATACATTTTACTGGTATCTTTTAAAATGATTGAATATTGCAGATATGTTGGTTGTATATTTTGGAGCAGCGTGGCTCAGTAGTTAGTGCGTCGGCATTGTGATCAGGCAGTTGCGGGTTCGAAAGCACTTTATCCACACTTTCCTCTGTCCACCCACCTGTAAAATGGGTACTTGGCTATAGGCAGTGCTTGAGATTTGTAGAATGTTTGTATCTGAGCGCCTAACAGGCAGCTGTGCTGTAATGCTTAGAAATATGAGTTGAATTTGCTTTGGTGTGTATTGGCCTGCTGGGGGAAATATGTAAAGTTTTGAGACTGCCTTTAGCGGTAGAAGACTGTAATCCATATTTTTTTTTGTTTTATATCAATGTCTGAAAGAATGATGTTTTAAATTTGATACCTACAGAAGTACTTCGGCCCTTTCTGCCTTCCAGGCCACAATGCTTGGAATTGTTTGCCCGAAATCTTGTTCCAGGCTGGGTCAGTTGGGGAGACGAGGTATGCTCAATTTGATTTTACTCCATCTCTTGCCTTATTTGTGACCTTTTGTCTTGTTGGATTGTGACAGTGGTAAAGTGTTACATGGCACTTTCAACCTTACTAGAGCTCTTAATTTTCCCACATTTTTAAGATTATCTCAGCAGTATCCTGCTGATCATGTATCTTATCATAAAATTCCTCCCTTTTCATGGCCATATACTGCAGTAAATTCTCCAGAGACCAATGTATAGAAAACTTTTAAAACTTGTAAATAGTATCTAAGATTTTTAAAACTTGATTTTAATGTATGAGATAGGTCGGCAAGATTAAAGTATCGAAATAAACTACAGCTGAAGAGATTGTAAGCCCTGAGATCATCTTTAATGATGGACTGGGCTTGTAAAAATTTCAATCAATCAATCAACCAGAGACCAACCAGCAATGAGGCCTTTTAGCACTGTATGATTTTTTACAGACTTGGAAAGTTATTTCAAATTTTAAAGGCAAACATTTTGACTCTGAAGATGATCTAAAAGAAGTATAATTAATTTAAATCCTCTGTTGCCAAGGACTTTTCAATGCTATGGCAAAGTTGTGGCTATGTGAAGAAATTAAAAAGCTTTAAAAATTGAAGCATCTAGCATTGTTCCTTCATGTTCAGGCTGAAACTCAACTAATCATCCCTTGTATGTATGTCACAAAATCAACTATAACTATTCTTAAATATTTTTCTCCCTTTTCTTTAATTAATAATGTATTTTTCTAAATGTATTGACAAAGAGTATTTTAATGTTTTTTCAGCCACTGTGCCACCAGCATGTGGATTATATGGAGCCATCAACTCTCCCAACTTGAAGGATTTTGTACACTACATGGAGTTTTCTTCTCTTTGTACCTCAAGTGTTTTACATTTTGCACAGAATTATCTTCTCTCACAGCTTGAAGAATTTCATACATCACAAAAATATATTGTCTTGCTGTATTTGAAGACAGCATATATTCTCTTCCTGCACAAGTTCATCCTAAAAAGCAATGATCAATCCTGAAATTTTCTTTCGATATTGAATTTTTCAGATTACTGCAACTCTGACTTCTTTTTAAACCTAACTCAATATCTCCAAGAAATCATTTACAAAGGACAAATAGTTGTGTTTCCATCCATGAAACTGAAATAGAGGCAAATGCTTGGAAAGTGTAGTTCAGGAGTGGGTTGTTCGTCCACAAAGTTGTGAGATGCAGATTATCCAAATTGAATTCTTGTACTTTTTAATTGCAGCAACAATGAGAGTTACATTAATATAAAAGATAACTCTAAGTTTGAAAAAGAAAAGGTTTGTATGTAATGGGCATATAAACCAATTTTTTTTTATTTGTGTGTGTGTAAGTCTTTCTTAACAGTAATTTTGATCAGAACTTGTTAGTTCTAAGAAAATAACCTGTGGTTCAGAGATGAAAAGATGCAATTATGGTCAGACAAGAGTGAGAGATGCAGATGGTCAGGTAGTGGCTGTGAGCTTGTCAATAAAAGATCAAAACAAACTCCTAAGCCTAGAAACAACTTTGATGTGCAATATCCTAAGTGCAGATACATTGGAAACCTCCAAAATCAAAATCTTATTGCTATAAATTCTCTAAATTTGAAGTCCTGTAGGCAAAAAGGTGCTGTTCCTTTTTTTACTTTGTTACCTCTAAACTAATTAATACAGTCAACTTCTACATCAGTATTTAATTAACTTGATACGTTTCTTTTTTGTTTCCCATGAAGACAGTTATATTTAAGGACTCTCACATTATAACAAGATATTTCACCCAAGTCAATGTTAATGGTTGTGTCCCATGGAGATAGACTTTTGAAAGCACAGATGTCTATAATTTGAGGTTAATGAAATTCAATTTGATTTAATGAAATTCAATTCTTTTCATTTAAAGTTTGTTTTATTTTATATAGAAGGTTTTCCGTACGTTGTTCGGCAATTTTACTCCTTCAAAGTCTTTAAATCTCATGATAAACACTTAGGAAGCAAAATTGCTGTCTCAAACTCCACACAGATGAGTCTTTGCCCAATAGAATCATTGCATTTTTAAGCGTCTTTGAGTAAGATGTGTTTCAGTGTAAAAGGGACAGGAGACGCTTTTCCCTTTCTCTATAGTTAATTTGAAATCATTAAATGTATATGCAGTTTAGTATATGTCTTGTGTCCAGGATGAATGAGTCGGATGTTGCAATTTTCACCTCCATAGGCTTTTCTGGTTCGAAGTAAAAAAATTTTTCTACTCTTTCTATGCAGGCGACTGATACATGGGTCAGCAAGTTTGACCTATTTAGACCAACAACCAACTCTGGCCCAGATATATTTTGTTTCGCTGCTTCCAAGTAACTATTTTACTATTGAACAAAAATTAGGACTAGCGGCGACAGATTATCTAATGCTCGTTTGTTTTGAAGCCATATTTGGTGCGAAATCAAGCGCTCTTTCCCTTTCAAAGCTAAACAAAAATATGGACACACCCACCACCTCTGAAGCACAAATACCTGATCGAGTTAGGCCTCTAATTAGTGACCAAGCAAGGAAATGAATCTATTCGTGATTCAGACTCTAGTTGAGCTGATGAAGACTTGGGAGATTATGATGTCAACTCTGATGGCGACAACAGCGATTCAGAGCCTGTTGTAACGGGTAGATCTAGATATAAATCTAGTGTCACCATTTTGACTCCCAGGTTACGAGCATGATTCTAGATCTAGTTAAAGTGAGGATAAGCCAGAATGTTTCCTTTATATTATCTAATTCTCCGTTATATTTCCTTTCCAATGGTACCAAACATGCATAGTTTTACTTATAAATAATCCCCTTGGTAGCACACACAAAATCACTGTACAATCTTGTCTGTCAATCATGAGGTGCGGTAAGAACTTAAATTACCTTCTGCACAGAAAGAGTTAAGCTTCCAAACGTTAAAAATTTCATGAAAATATCAATGTTTTGTGGAAAGATATTGAAACTTTTGCTGAATTTAAATTTAAAGAAAAAGAAGAATTCAGGAGAATTAAAGTGACCTTTTCTCAAAATATCGATTTCTGACTTTCAACTCATTGGCCCTGAAGGCGAGGCATATTATAATTTAAACTCTCAATTGTGAAATACAATCTAGAATAGTTTGTACCCCTGATATTTCATAGGAGTAGGTTAAGATGTCATGATAGAAATAATGAAGTTACATACATAGTCTTGGTGAAAGTTCAATATATTGCAACTGATCTCTTCCAGAAAGTTGAACACCCCTCCTCCAGTCTCTCAAAACTTTAGTGTGCCAAAGTTATCTTAAACATACTCAGTCTACCCTAGGAGATTAAAAGCAGCTAAAAGTTGTTTATTTCAGCTTACACAATGTTGCCAATAAGCATATCTTAAACACAGTCACTATTATTTTCATTCATCATCATCAGCAGCAGCATCATTATCATTGCCATTTTTAACATTTTTTGTTTTGTATTCCCTGTTGTCGAATAGTCATTATCATTAAGTTGTTTTTGTTTTTATTGTTACCAAGGCAGGAACTTGCACCTCACAGCCTACATGTGATAGCAATAGGATCAGTTTTAGGAATATAAGGCAAGTTATCTCCTCTATTCATGGCAAAAGACTTTTGTGAAATCTGTACTTTATCACTCGCATGATAAGTACAGTGTTTTACACCTGCTGTCATCTGAAGATATCATAGATACGCTAATATTCTTTGAAAAATCATTTCTTTTTTATTTGTGTCACGACCAGTGTAAATGAACCAGATCTCCAAAATTTTAGAAAAAAAAGCTTTTAAAAGCTGTGATTTTTTTTCTTTTTCTCTAAATTTAAAGTCAAAAGAATTTCTCATATCTTCTGACAGAATTTTGATAAGTTCATACTTTCCAACCTTTGGGAGCTGAGAAAAAAAAATTTCCTTGTTCAAAGTATGAAAACCTTGTAATGTGGGCACTGCAACATCTGACTCATTTGCACTGGTTGCGACACATGTAGCCTTGAGAAAGTTTCTTAAAGATAAATAGACTTTTAGCCACATACAATTAGGAAAGAAGGAAAAAATAAGAAAATAATGCTGAAAAGGGTTTTATTTTCCCTGTCCATGGAAAGAGTAAAAGCAATAAAAGAATACAAGCCACAAAGTGTGTTGAAAGTTCAAAAGAGATAAATAGGTTAGTCTCTAAGTCAGTTACTATATTGATTAAATAAGTTTTTTCATGAAAATCGAATGAAAGAGAAAATAACAAGGATAAGGGGTATATGGCGGGACTACTGTTTTTAAATTTTGTAAAATCATGCTCT
>BMAT01003451.1:94159-107221 GCA_019649035.1 Elysia marginata
ATTTTGTAAAATCATTGCTCTGCTTTATTTCTGTGAACTTTTTTTTTCTTGTTGTATGAATCACTAGATGCCATATTTTTCTTGTTAATCATGCCCTTTTTTTTCTGTACATCTCTGGGGTGATGTAAATGGAGGAGAGCATTTTATTTTCAAAATTGTTTTTTGCTTTTAAAACTGTAGCATAAAAATGTTTCAGAAAGAGATGCAATTTAAGATTAAAGTAAAAGAAAACATTTGAAATTGAACTACACGAGTTGCTTTCTTTCATCATGAATTCTATTTCTTGTGGTTTTTGTGTACTGAAGCTTGATAAAGAAGAGAATCAGGAGAAACTTTATAAACAAACTAGAAAGAATAAAGTCCCAATACATAAAAAAAATTCATTGAAAAAGGAAATAAGAAGAAAAGGAAATCTTGACAATATTTATGTGCAATATTTGGTGATATACAATACAGCCGCCATATATGAGAAATAAGAAAATAAGAAACAGATGTGCAAAGGAAAAAAGGGGATACAAGTTCAAAACAATTATGAAATATAAAATGTTAGAGAATTAAGATTGCATTCAAGAAGCAAGCAGGACAATCTAGCATTCATACACCTGTTTACACAACATCATAGATATAAAATATCAAATTCCTGATACACATACAATAATAACATTTTAATAAGATTAATACCATGAAGTTTTGCGCATGTAACAATTCACAAAATAAAAACCATGTTTTGAATGTTTCTGCTATACAATAATCTATTACATATTAAGTCAAACCACAAAATTTTGTTAAAATGTTCACACACCAAGTCACACAACTCAAGTTAAAAAAATTTTCATGCACTTCTTACAAAAGAAAAAGTTGTTTTTGCTGTGGATTTTCAATTATTTGTTTCATCATATAAGCTTCAACACTTTTTATTATATTACATCATAAAGAATTTTAAATTTGAATTTTAAAAAATCAAGTGCGTCAAATGATTTAGAAGCACACAATATTTTTTTTCCTGGAAAACACACTGGTTTTTAAAATTCAGAAAAACACTCGATTTGGTTCTGTAGTTTTTCCTGATAGAAGCTACCATATTGATTTAATGAAAAGAGGAAGAAACTGGTTGTAGAGATGTGAATATTTTTTAAATTAAGTGAGAAAAAAATCTAAGCTTAAGAGTGATGATTTTGTTGGGTTTTTTTCATTTGAAAGAAAAATTAAATTTTGATTTTGGTACTTGATACCAGCCTTGTTTGCTCTTGGTGAGTTGAGTCCATACAGGAATTATGGCAAAGTACATGACTGAAAACCTGTGAAGTTCACACCATATAACAGTTCACAAATAAATATTAACCCAACCAAGCAGATCATAATGGAATAGTAATTGCATATATTCTATCAGTATAATATCTACACTGTTCCACAATACGGACATGAGTTAGACTCAGGTCATTTGTTGGTGTTTATGGTGCTGTTCTAATCCTGACTATGACTGCAATCAGCAAAAAATATAAGTAACATCGAAATGCCCCCCAAAAATGTGAGACACTGAAGATTCCACATGGGACGACCCAGTGCCGTTTGGATTTCTGTTCCATGTCTCAAAAGTGTAAAAAATTTCTTATGCTACCTGTGTAGAACAGTGACGATATATTCCATATGACACAGTAACATAGCATTAGCAAAAAGAATTGGGTTTTTCTTTTATATACAGCTACCAGATATCTTGTCAACATTTGCACAGCTAAAGCTGTGAAGTGTACTTCAGTATATTTGTATAAAGAAAACAGATCTCTTATTGATACAGAAATTGTTTGACAGGATTTTAGGCCTTTATAGTCATTGGCGATGTATCTTTTCCAATCTGAATTGTAATTTACAATGTTGTTTGAAACTATGTAGGAAAATTTGATCAAAGTTTATGGGGTGGCAATACCAAAATCAGAGTATGATCTCAAAGACGTTTTCAAGCATACTTTTCAACGAATTATATTAAACATTTCAAGGACGAGCCAGTTAACTTTAAAGAATTGTCTTTATGTTGGCCGATGAGAAATTGCTTTTTTGTGTGTAGTGATTACTATACTATGCAAATGAAAATGCAACATTTTAAAATTGTTTACTGTAATCTAAAAAAGATGTAACCTTGAAGTTTTAACGAGGTAAGGCAGATATAATTATGTGACCAGCAGAACACAATGTGACACTTGCTCTCTAATATGATTATGAGCGCATCCATGTTAGCAGGACTGACTGGCATCAACAGGGTGAAAAAATATAGTCAGTGTTATTACCACGAACATAACAACATTCCCACATTGTGCCTCTCAGTGATGCAAGTTCTTCATAGCAAACTAGAGTACCCTCTTGTTATGACTTATCCCTGACATCACTTTGGCAAAATCATAAACAATTGCCACCCTATTCTTGCCTCCTTTGTTTTAACATCATATAATTTATAAATGTCACTTTATAGAAAAATAAAAAAAACCAAAACATCACCTTCATTTCTGGCTTTCACACACAAAATGATTAGCATTACACAAAGTCATGTGACATGGTGACACTGAGATCAAAGTAATAAATCTTCCATATGATAAATAGTTGTCCAGTGTTTCAATCTGACAGTTTGTACAATGTCATGGTCAACATTTTTGGAAATCCTATATGTCATGTGCTTGAAAATGAATGTGACATTCACATATCCATATATCTTCAAATGTGGTTTTGTTACTAATACTTTAACTGGAACATTTTTTAAAGTTAAAACATTTCTTAAAGGACAATATTTTAAAGTCTATTTCACTTTCTAACCTTTATCAAAGACATGCAGAATCAATAAATTGTTTATATGATAAAAATATGTACAGATTTCTTAGTATTTACTTACAAATTCATCCCGCGTATTGATATCATAAATTTTTTTTTATTACATGGTTACTTTTTGGATGCATAAAAGAGGCAGTGTGTAACTGTAAGTTAATTTGTTAAAATTCAAACCTATGCACATTTTTTAAAAAACTCATTGAAAAAAGAGGCAAAAAAATTATAAATGTTTAAGGCAAAAATAGTTAACATCTGAAATTGTTTTAATTCAACTAAAAATTTGCATAAAAACAATTTATTCTTTGATAAATTTTCATATTAACATTCAAGACAGCTGTCGGTTATCATTAATGTTTTGACAATAAAAGTACACGTATGCCATTATGCATCAAAACACTTTCATATACATTAAAAATTGTACAAAAAGTATCACAACTGTCCGTCTTAATTTGAAATTGGATGAATAACATAAATTATGCTTTGTGTGTGTGTTTTACGAACAAAACAGCATCATGGTTTTTTGTCTGAAACATGCCTTTATCTTGCACAATGGGAAGATAATTCAACACTGATTAAATCAGTTTTAATAATGCCAGCCTTGAAGCCTGTAAATGAGTAATTCTCACATTCTATTCTATACCTGAATTTGAATTTCTAGACGTACATATTGAAAACAAAAATTGTAAAGTGAATTTGTAAATGACTTTAAAAAAATTTTCTTGCAATACAAAAATGACAGCAAAATACAGCTGTGTCGGATTCATAATGTCTAGGCCTGGTTACAATAATACCTACTTAACAGCAAACGCAGCCTGATGTTGAATAAAAAACACTAGAAATGCTTAACAGCTGATTAGCCATGTAAATAATAGAGATCCCTACCCCCAATCGAACTACAGCTGTATAAATGGGAGGTACATTTTTTACACATACACTTTGGGGTGAGCAGTGGCGCAATCGGTAGGGCGGTTGACCGCTATCTGAGAGGTCCCAGGTTTGATACCCAGTCCGGGCTAAATTTTATTTGCTCCCCTTTGCCCACCCAGCACTTGATGGGTAGCTAGGTCTCTTAAGACTCGGCGAAAGTAAAGGCGGCAAGGAAAGCAATGGCAAACTACCTCACTATGCCGTGTGCCTAGAAAAACAAGGACCCTGCTCCTTGTTCCCCTACGCTCTTGTCGAGTATGGGACTACCTTTACTTTTACACTTTGGGAAATTATGATGCAAAAAAGTAATACGTGACACTTCCAGGGTTAAGAAGATGATTTATGAAAAAAATAACAACTACCAAATAATGTAAATTCTTTCTTAACATAGAAAGTCTTCATTAAGGTCTTTCATTTCCTTATTACATCTTTCTTCTAATATTACTATAAGACAGATGTAATAATAAAATATTTTGTGCATTCTGATGAAATTTAATGTTGGAACAAAAATGGTAAATTACATTTATCTTTTTGCTTTGAACATATAATGTTTAGCTTATTAGAGAGATAAAAACTATGAGCCACTGCATGGAGCTCTTCTTGTCCACTTGTACCTTGTTTGTACTATTTTGCAAAAACATCTTAACCTAGGCCTTGGCCACTGATGTGTGTTTTTTCTGAAGCTATGTAAGGTCAGTCAAAAAATTACGAAATAATATATCGTAAAAACTGAAGTTTGTTCTTATTCGTCAGTTGAAATCAAAGTGCATAGTCATCTTACACGGTCACTAGAGACTCGATCGATATAAAACATTCAGTGGGCCAATTTAAAAACGGCAGCTACTATTGAAGTGAAATATACACAGATAATATAGACCCCTATCCTCAGTATCGTGGAGTGGCAAATCTATCCACTTCAATAATACATGCCCCAACCCTTGTCATATTTGGGTGGAAAGTTTCTTATCTAGAATATGATGAGATGTTTCTACCCCTTTTTTTTAAAAAAGGTGGAAAGTCTTCTCCCTTAGTACCACAATTCTCTGCTGTGGAAAATCTGTTCTGCAAAGTGAGAACTTGATGACAGCATAGAAAAGCTAATGCTTGCCAGGAAATTATCTCTCTGGACGCATGGTGCCTTTAAAGCCTAAATGGCCTCACTTTAAAGTCCATATCTACTCTAACCTACTAAGCATATCAGGCTCATTTCTTTGTTTAAATGAGAAATGAAGCTCCAGCATCTACTTTCTAATTTCAATTTCACTGCACCCTGTAACTAAGGCAGATATTTATCATAGGCATAAACCTTCCATCTCAATAAGACAGGACCCTACTCGTCTATTATAGAGGTAAAACACCCATCCTTGTAAATAATACAGAAATCTTGTCCTATATTATTGAGGTGAAAAGTTAGGAAAAAACCTTCCCTTATGTAGGACCCTGATATTATTTAAGTAGATTGCACCCCAACAATTAGTTCCTTTTACACTTGGATTTGCTATGGACTTCACCAAAATAGCACCTTACTCTTTCATCAAAGTTAAAAACAATATGCTTTTAGTCTAAATGGTTACTTTGTGTTGTTTTTCTATTTGTAGTGTTTTTCTATCACATTACAGCCTTCTTCTAAGGTATTAACCCAAAGCAAGGCACACATATAAGGTATGCAGGTTCTAAGGTCAAAGGCACTTTGGTTGTGATACAACATTGGTTTTGCTCTTTTATAGTATTTGTACTTAAACCCTTCATTAAAGATACAGGCAGTTTTGATTCATATCGTTCTCAAGAGGAATAACTTAACCCACCTAAGGCAAGTTATGTATCAAAAAGAAAGAATTTTATAATATAAATAAAAGCAAAGCATCAGTTGGGTACATATTATACTTTATCAAAATATGTCTAGTAATGAAATATTTATATCTTTTCAGGTTTTTTTTTATACAAAAAAGGATAATAAATCAATTGTACTGGTGCTATAAAGCATGGTCATAGCTTGTACAAAAGGAGTTCAATAACACATCTGCACTTTAGGCCTTGTGGTTGAAGGTGTCATTATCAAACTACACAAAAATAATAACACAAAGTTATTAAAATAATTAATGAAATTGCTGCTCTGTTGATATTAATTTGACATTTCATTTACACATGTTACAATAAAACATTCAGGGATAAAAATCAAAACATTCATCATTTTCTTTAACGCTCACACCTACGCACATACATATACACACATATAAAAAATATAGATCTGCAACTTCCTCAACCTGTTCAAATTTTAATGTGAACTTAATTTTTTTTTTTTTAAATCCACCATTGCACCTCTAAAAAGTATTAGTTTCAGTATCAATACCTGAAACAGCAATTTCAACAATCCTAAAATGTCATAAATATTGCAAACAAATGAGACAAAATATTATAATGATTACATAACATCACACTTTCTCTTATCACAACATCATCAACCAAATAATGCTTTTTTCAGAACTCATAATATTATAAAACCTCTAAATAGATATTTTTTTAATATCAATCAACAGATGTATTTTCAAAAATTAAGTTTATCAAAATGTCTCTTCTCCCAGCCGATTTCTCAATAAAGTCACAGTAAATTGATGGATTTAAAAATTTATTTCCTTTTTTTCATGGTAAATATATTCTTTAAAAATTTGAACAACAAAGCAAAAAAATTTGAGAAATTAGAATTTTATTTTCAAAAGCTAGGCCCCACTCATCTTTTTAGGTAACAAATAATTACGAAACAAAAAGTTATTAAAAAAAACCTTTAAATTTCCATCGATTTGTTTAAAACATGACTGGTAGCAATTACAATGTATTTTTACCAAGCAAATGGACTTTATAATATTTTTTTTAATGAGGGCCAAAAAAAATTATCTTTGATATGACAAAAATCAATTACAAACAAAACAAGGGGGGAAAGTAGATGGGTTTTTTTTATTAATATCCTAACTAAAGACTTAGTGAAAATCAGAAAAAAAACATCTAAAAATCCTGGGGGCAAACAACTTGAACAAAAGGGCCTTCCTACTGAACATACAAGACTGGTATATTTATGACCTCTATTTACTGAGGACATAAAATTCCTTTAAACCACCAGTATCACCAGACAACTTTTTTTGTGCAATTGGAAACATACTCTCAGCTGTCAAAATCCCCTTAAACTTACAGGTGTCCTACGGGCTTAAAACCTGTGTCTCCATGCTATTACATTTGCATCACTAGTATAAAATACATTTCTTGTAACTTTGCGTAAGGCTGACCAATCACTGAGGAGCGTAATTCGACTAGTTAATATTATGCATCCTGTGGTCACGGCTATTCCCAAAAACCAAAGGGGGAATCATATATGAATATTTCTCACATCTATCCATGGGGATCGGAGTTGCTCTAAAGACAGGGCCTGCATATTTTTCCTTTTAATGTGCCCTTGGCACAGTGTTTATAAAAACATCCATAGCATTAAATGGGTTAAACCCAAAAGCCTTCTCATATTAAATAGGCCATCGGGAGAAAAAAAAAAAGAAAATATATTTCAAAAAGGGAGAACAAAAAATTTCAAGCAATGCTGCCCCTTGTTACAAGTTACCAGGTTCATATTTGGAATGGTTTTTGACAAGCAGCAGCAGATTGCATAGGTCATGTTAAAATATCACAATGAATAAAAAGTTTGGTTATTCTGCTTTTAAAAGAGTACTGTACTGAAAAGTAACTTTCAGGGTTGTCATAGTAACCTTTTATTCTATCTCTGTTAAATTTTCCTATACCTTAAATATGTTCTTATCTTTAAAAACCTGCCTGTCAATTAAAAAAGTAAAAAAACTAAAATGAAAGTCTTATAAATAATGTTGAAAAAACTTCTTAATGATGAAATTAAATATTTTTGCAATGAGATCATAAAACTTGTCACAATAGGTTAAACAAATTGGTCTAAAATAGACAATTTCAAAACTTAAATTACATCCTACATAAAACTGGCATTTTTTGCTTAAAAATTTTTTTTAATCTCTGTATTAGTAAGGTCTGCTTTAAACATTCATGCAGAAACAGACAAAACAAGAACAAAGGAAAAAAAAGCTAAAAAAAATCTTCCATTCAAGTTCTATTGCATACATGTACGTTTGTGTGCACCCACAAGCCCCGGTTTCATCATTACAAAAATAATTTATCAACAATTATGTGAAAACTAGCATCTGAATCATGACAATTCAAGAGAATATCTTATGCTTTAAATATTATAACCAAATTGTTTAATGTTTCACAATATTTCACCCAAATTATCTGCAGGATAATGCTGTCTGACATGTTTCTCTTCCCATAATGTTCTGTTTTCTCTTAGTGTAGATTGTGCGTCTTTCCGTGAATCTGTGATTCTCTAAAAGGTGGACTTGGAAAAAGAGACTCGGAGATGGCAGCTCTCTCCCATTTGATAGTTGTGCATAGCCTGAAATTTATGAAGTAGAAAATGTTACTGATAATTCCAAATTTTCATTTCTAATTATGGGAGCTCAGGTTTATTTTGTGGAAGCCATCATAGAAAACCCTTTCATTGTTTTTGTATGATCAGTGCCCACTTTACAATAGAAAAATGATTACTCTAAAGTGTTCTCAGCCATTTTCCCATGAAGTACAGAAAATGAAAACAGGCTCATCTCAATTAATGAGATACCGGTATTTCAGATTTTTACAGCTCATACAATTGATTGATCCAAAACTATAAAAATGAAATGTTGATGATTTCACATTACAGGGCATTTCTCTGAGCTTCCAAAATTTTAAATATTGCATTTTGTTATTAAAATTTTAAGGAAAGATTTTTGAAATTCTTTAAATTCAAAATATTGACATAAAATATGTACAAATTTAAATGAAAAGCGTTTCCACAAATGAAATTTTTGGCATCCAAATGATTTGGACTTTTTGAGACATAATTATGTTGTATTTTTTTGTTGTTGTTGTTTTTTTTTGTTGTTGTTGTTTTAAAGCAAAAAATTCAGGCTCTGAATTTAATCACTGCAGATACCGAATAGCTATAAAATAACAATTATATACTTACAATCAGAGCATGGATAGCCTCCTCTACAGTGCTCATCTGCAGCAGAGCCATCTTTCTATCTTTTCTGAAATCAATCAATAAAAAAACCCTTCAAGCTGAATAGTGATAAAATGGGAAAGGAAAACAGCATCGCAAAGCAGATTTACAGCTTAAAACTTTCTTTGAAGGAGTTACTAAAAAGTGCACAGTTTTATAATATAAAATATTAATTCCAGGGGTGGTTCGAGCAAAACCTAAATCAGACATTACAGTGTTTAATTTGAAAAATGCAGCAGTTTAAAAATATTTATTCAAATTTCAAGTTGTTTTTTTTTTACTTCATTGATCCCCTAGATTGCTAGATAAAGTCAAAAAGTCACATTTGTGAGGTGAAAAGTTACACTATTTTAAATATTATAATTTATATGGTTTGGTTCAAACTAATTGATGCAATTTACAACTAATTAATGTGAAGTTAAATTCCCTTGGAAATTATATTTATTAGGCCTACTGGGTCCTTAAGATATTTACCTTAAGATTCAAAAGGAATTATTTAAAAAACTGATCCAAAAACTATGAAATCCATTAGCTTTAAGAATGTTTGGCCTACATCATTTTTTACACTTTATGTGACTTACGGAAAAAACTTAAAGGCTTTAACTGTTCCATGGTCAGTGAACCAAGTGGTCAAATTTTCCTCTGTCACATGAGCTCTGGTGTTTAAAAATGAAAAGACGAGGAAAATCATGCTACATTACTGAAACAAATTATACAGCCTGCTATAACTCAGTGGACGCAACACAAATTAGATTGAACCTTAAATGTTTGTCTTTAGCTTAGCATAAAATATATATATACAAGCTTTATAACATGTTTATATATTGCTTAAAAGTTAAGGTTTCAGTTTTTATGAGTTTTAAAAGAATAAAATGAGAAAGAGAAAAACAAGCTAGGATTTAAAGATAAGACTTTTATTCCACTGAGGCCTAGTAGGCCCCCTATTGTCTGTATAGTACTATTGGCTTAATCTGATAACAATAAAAAACCTCATACAACAAACCACCAAATTTATTCTTCAATAGACCTTACTGATTTATACTGTACATGATTATGCGTGCAAGTTGTCCCCATCAGAAACAGTGCATCATAATATGTTTAGTTATTTCTTACTAATAATAGTTGAAAGCCAAAAGAGATGCTTACATTTCTAAAAAGATGTTAATTTTAAGACAAAAGGATTTTCAATGTCCAAAGATATTAATAATCTAGAGGTTTTGAAACCATATCCCAAAAAGTAATAAACAGCTTTAGGTCTTATAGGCTACCTCGTCTTCCTTATCCCAGATTAGTTCCATCACCTGAGAAATTTGGACTTTGTTTTATAGTTCTATATTACTAAAAAAGAGGGGGGGAGATGGGCAAAACTGAAATTTCATTAAATTGACGCCTACTCACGATGCCTCTTGTTTCCCTTAGATTGTATTAATTTATACATCTCTGCTTTGTACTTACGGAATGTTAGAAAGATGCAGCACTTGAGAAGGTGGAAAAATATTTTGGCAGTTTTTGGAGCCTGGGCGCTTGAAGCGATGAAGAGGTGAGTTCACAAAGTCTTTTGTAAGACAAGCATCCTTTAGGAGAGCGGATGGAGAAATTACAGACAAAATATTACAATGCATGTTTTGTAATTTGCCTTGTAAAATTGATTTTCTTCTCAAGATAAAAAGAAGAACAAAAATCTCTCACCTGCCTATAAAATGTACAAACTTGACAAAAGGATAAGTAACAGATTGGACACAAGTAAACTTCAACTAATTGATTCTACACACCAATATGAATCAAGTACGGTATTTAGGCATAAAACAGTATGCCCCCATGGTATAACTCACCGACTGTCCTTCTTTGGGCATCTGAACTACTTGGTGCTTGGACTGGGCAACCCTGATCTGTTTGCCCCAGACACGAGCCTTATCCAAATATGTGATTGCTATAAGCATGGAAACAAAAAGTTACACTGCATCTTTGAAAAGTCTTAAGAGCCTTTTTAATGTATTTTATTTTTAGTAAGATATCTACTGCGTATCATTTACAATAACAAAAACGAGAAAAAAATAAAGTATAATGATAACTGATCAAAAGCCGTAGTAAGGCTTAATTGGTAAGAAATAAAGAATGTTGTTGTGATATTCAACAAGTCCTACTTCTCTTAGCTTATACCTAGCAAAAATTCTAACTTATCATCCCTCTTGATATTCAACGAAATCTGTAACAAATCTTATGGAACTTGTTCACAAATATCATTTACAAAAAGTCCTAAAGATCTGTAAGATTCTTGTCTGGAGAATACTTACATTGTCTATCTATAATGGATACTCTTTACTGGGATGATAATTAATAATCATCAGCACGCATGTTAATCAGAGTGGTATCAAGCCCCACAAAAATAATTACCTAGTTGAGCCTGATGTGGGTCGGCCATCTGGATGAGGGCATTATCTTTTTTGTTGAATAAAACCTTTACTCTGTGCACATCTCCATAGACCCCTGAAAACAAAGCAGAGAAAACCTCATTTAATAATTAGAAAAAAAAATAAACGTGACAATGTACATATATATATGACATAATCACAATATTAATTATTACCCATTTTTTCTTGAATAGACAGTAATGTGTTGTTGTTTTTTAAATGATGACCTACAGTTGTATTTAAAACAAAGGCCTTGAATCTTCACCAACGTCTCTCAAGCCATTGATGCTGATGAGTAAATAGGCCTACAATTTAACATTACATATTTTTAGGCAAACTTGGAGTCCAATTTGAAACATTTCAAATTGAAGTCACAGTTCAAAGTCAAGGCCTAGATTACGCAGGCTTAGAGTCAATAGGTTCCATCTGCATTAGATTTCAGAGCAGATACTTTTTTAAAGCCGATTTCATACAAGTATAATTTAATGATTTAAAACTTCTCACTCTGGTTGAAACAGAAGGCAGGACACAGAGGTACCAACTTGGCCTGCACATCAAAATTCAAAGCGGGGAATAACTTTTAACAGGCGATTTTTTTTTATTACCTCGTCTGTGACCCAGTCTTAATTTTATATTAAAAAAGAAACAAGGGAAAACCAGGGTACAGTGGATTTAAAAAATTCAGTTGGGATTTATGACACAATTTATGGATAGATTTTTGTTAACTTTGATTCTAATGAAAAGTTGAAATCATACTTAGTTGTGATGCAGTTAGGGCCTACCATTTTATATTAGCCTATTTCATAATGTAAAATAAAGACACAGCCTGATTCACTACGCATCATGGTGGTTCACTGTTGACCCAGGCAAAGAGATTGAATCAGGTGTGTCATAGAGCTTCCATTTTTGTAATAAAAAAAAAGGTTTTGTGAGCCATTAATATAATAAGCAATTTCATAGCCCAATCAGTAGCATCATAAGCAACATTTTCACAGTCATTATTACCTCCAACAACATCATTACTATCATCATCATTTCAGTAGCATTTTCATCATCATCACCAGCATGTCAACATAAACCTACTTTCCAAAGTTCAGTTTTGTCATGGTTTTGCTTAACTTAACAAATATTAGTAAAAAAAAAAAGGGTTCCTGTTCCACCGTCACTTCTTACAAAGATGACCAATAGGAAATCAGTTGAGAGTTTTTATTTCTTTGCGAAACATTCAGATTTTTAGAAATTATAGTAATGATTCACTGTTCCCCTGGTTTCCTCTGAAATCATAGATTCATAGGGCCTATTCAATGCTTTTTGGTCTCCATTTAGCATGAAAGAGTAGAAATCAGCATATTATGCAGAACTTCCACAAATAGCTAAGTTAACATTTTGTACTGAATACACTTAATATATATACATTGTGTTTCCTTTACTAAGAAAGTGAAGTTATATAGAGTTTGGAAACGACATATTTCTCATGTGTATTTAAAGCCTTAAAAAGCTTGATATAAGTCTTTTGGCCTAATATCACGCCGAGAAAAATGGACTAATACATTCAAAGCGGAAACATCAGTAAACATATCTAAAGAGAAATAAGAACAAAATTGGCAGACTATGGCTCAGGAAGTCAACTTCACTTCTTAACGGTTTGGTCTTTGGGAGAACCAAATTTCACACACACTTTGGACGCTTAAAGATATTCTTTAAATTCATAGAATCCACCAGACCCTGAATAAAGCAAAAAATTGATGCAACTCATTGCAAAAGCATAATAAAAACCTAGGGGACCAAAAAAAAAGTGGAGGG